>LT969556.1:963156-1014312 GCA_900097035.1 Plasmodium blacklocki (nom. inval.)
GACTTCAGTTAATGTATAAAACTGATGTAATAAATAGGGAAAATGAGAATGATGAGAATAATTTAAAAAATAAATTATTTTTGAAAAAAGTTCCTGCAAATATATGGATTGAACAATATAAATTAATGAAAGAATATGATGGAGAATATGTATATAGTGGGGAAAATTATGTAATGGAATTCATAGTTTTATCTTTTCTTGATACATATCATCCAAATATATGTCCTAAGTTGTATAAAATATTATATGAGCCTCCAAATAAAGAATATATTAAAGATGAAAATGTGATATTTGAGAATATAGATGATTTTGTAAAATATATGGATGATATTATAGAACATAACAAAAGGAACAGTGGAAAAAATAATGTTGATAATAATATACATAACCATAACAATAACATGAATTACTGTTTTACTAATAGTGATAATAAACATGATAATAATAGCAATAATAAGAATTGTGATAATAACTGTGGATATGTTGTATTTATATCCGAATATTACGGTGAAGATATATTTAATTTTATTATAAAACGAAGGGAAAATGTATTTTTAAAAATCCGAAGAAAAGATAAAATCAATATCCTTCATTCTTGTTTAAAGTTATTAGCAAGATTACATGATGCTGGATTATCTCATCTTGATTTAACACCTGATAATATATTAATATCAAAAAATATGGATTTACGTTTATGTGATTTTGCGAAAAGCACTCCAATATATAGCAATAAACTAAGACATTTAAAAGCATCTGAAAATTCGTATAAATTTGAATCATATGAAACTAGTGTAGCAAAAAGTGCATATACACCACCGGAGTGTTGGGAAATATATTGGAGATATAATACATTAAAAATTAAAGAACCCATAGAATATTTAAAATTAATTACAAACCAAGAAGAAAGGAAACAATTTTATTTTGACGTTGCTTGTGCTGACAAATTTATGTTAGGGGTTCTATTCATATGGATTTGGACTAATGGTAATTTATGGGGTTGTTCAGATCCTTTACAAGATGATTATTTTTATAATCTTATGAAATCAGATATGAATTTTAATAATTTCCCATATACACAAAATTGGCCCCATGGATTTAAGCATATCATAAAGGTAATAAGAAGAAGAGAAAAAAATTATATATATATATATATGTCTAATATATTTATATTTTACATTTTAAAATTATATATATATATATATATATATATATATATATTTATTTATTTATTATTATTATTTTTTATAGCAATTGTTACACATGAAATACAGAAAAGATTTGAATTTAAATATTTTAAGCATTCATCCATGGTGGTACAAAAAAAAGTAATCTTGTGCTTTTTTTTTTTTTTTTTTTTGGCCTTCATTTTGAAATTTACATTTATTTTATTTTTTTTATTCATTATATAAAATATTATATATATATATATATATATATTTAATTTAACAAAACATACATATGAACATAATATTCTCCTTAATTTTTCCAACATTTATATATATTTTTTTTTTTTTTTTTTTTTTTGTGTATAGATAATTTTATATTTATAGTATATATATATATATATATATATATAATGATATATATAAATTATTATATATACATATTCATATTTTATAATTTATTATTTAATTATTTCATATTAATTTTATTATATATAATAAAATTTCGGTATGATTATTAAATTTGTTTAATTTTTTTTTTTTTTTTTTTTGGTTCAAAACTGCCTTAAAAAATTATTATATATTTATTATATATTTATATTCTTTTTAATGTATAATTAAGACATGATATGTTTATTAATATTATTGTTTTTTTTTTTTTTTTTTTTTCTTTTTCTTTTGTTTAATGATAATAAATAATATAAAATTTATTAAAATATAATACCTATATTAAAAAAAATAATAATAAAAAATAATATATATATATATAAATTTATTCCATGCTATATATATAGATATACAAAATATATATATATATATATATATATATATAATTATATAATATTATTTTATTGTATACGTATTAAAAATAATTAAATTATAAAAAATATATTAATATATATAATATAATATTGTGTTGTTCCTTATTTTTTTTATTCCATGAGAAAATAATATATATAAAATATATATTTTTGGAGTAAATAAATTTTTTTTTTTTAATTAATAAATACAAAAAAAAAAAAAAAAAAAAAGAGCTTATTATATATTTATATTTATATATACTTTAATTCTTTTTTATTATCGTACTATATTATTTTATTAAAAATTTTCTTTTTTTTTTTTTTTTTTTTTTTTTTTTGGTATTAAAATAAGGTATTTCCCTGTTGAATATAAATCCTTTGAAAAACAAAATAAAATTGATGTATTAATAAAAAAAATATATGTTCCTTTTATTATGAAATATGAAGATTTTTAAGTATTTCCATTTATTTATTATATGTTTTTTACATTATGATTTTATAATTTTTTGATATAACTTAATTGTCATAACCACAAATATATAATATATATACAACAAATTTATGTATATAACATAGTAAAATATTATATATATATATATATATATATATATATATATATATATATATATGTATATATAACATTATATTATATTATATTATATTATATTATATTATATTATATTATATTATATTATATTATATTATATTATATTACTTTTTATATATAAATGAAGATAAAAAATATAGGGGAGGAGTCGATTCATAATATATGCAGCAGTCAGGTTATATTTACTCTCAGCAGTGTAGTAAAAGAATTGGTTGAGAATTCGATAGATGCAAATGCTAGTGAAATAAAAATAAAGCTAGTTGAGAGTGGAATAAAGTTAATAGAGGTTAATGATAATGGTGTTGGTATAAAAAAGATTAATTTTGAAAACATATGTGCTCGTCATGCTACATCAAAAATAAAAGATTTTAATGATATACATAGTTCTTTAAATACCTTGGGGTTTCGAGGGGAAGCATTAAATTCTTTATGTATGTTAAGCAATGTTAATATAACAACAAAGAATGAAGAAAATGATCATGCTTATTTATTAAAATTTGATAAACTTGGTAGACTTTATCATGAAGAACCAATAGCTAGATTAAGAGGGACAACTGTTAGTTGTGAGAATATTTTTCATAACATACCAATAAGAAAGAAAGATTTTATAAAAAATATAAAAACACAGGTATCAGATTTATTATTATTAATGCAACAATATGCTATAATATATCATAATATAAAATTTGTTATATATAATATTGTTACATCTAAAGGATGTACGAAAAATATGAACTTGTTAATTACTAATGGTAGTGATAGTATTAAAAAAAATTTCTATTCTATATATGGTAAAAGAAATATTGGTAATTTAATTGAATTCAATATTGATGGTAATGAATGGAATATTAGAGGTTATATAAGTGATAGTAATAGTGGTAGAAGAGATAAAGATTTGCAATTTTATTATATTAATAGTAGACCTATACATATATTAAAAAATGTAAATAAATTAATTAATACTATATATAGAGAATTTAATAGTAGATTATATCCTATCATTATATGTAATATTTTAGCAGATGCAAAAAATATAGATATTAATGTTACTCCTGACAAAAGAGAAGTCTTCTTTACATTTGAACAAGAAATGTGTGAACACATGAAAACAGTTCTTGTCAAATTATTTACACCTAAAACAAGTAATTTGATTGACACACAAATTGATGATTATTTTTTAAAGGCTAATAATATTTTTCCTAATCATATAAAAAGTAATATAAAAATGGAGACACATGAGCATGATAATGAGCATGATTATGAGCATGATCATAAATCCATATCTCCTTCACAAGAAGAAAAAGGTAAAGAAAAAGAAAATGATAATATTATTAAAACTGAACCTAATTATAATAACTATATATCAGATAATGCATATGTTAAAAAAGAACGCATACAGAATGATGAGCAAATATATATAAAACAAGAAAAAATCAAGGAGCAAAATAATTCTTACCATGACGGTACTGAATATTGTAATAGACATGAACATGAGGAAGAAAAAGAAAAAATAATAAAAAAGGAAAATATATCTATTCATCATCATGATAGACAGTTATTTAAAATAAAGGAAGAAAATATATATAACCATCTAAATAAATATATTGAAAATGATGAAATATATAGAGATAATACAAGTAGCCTTAGTTATTCGTTGTTACAAAAAGATTACATACCAACAGAAAATAAAATAAATAATATTCAAGTTAAAAATGATGAATTAGATTCATCATCAGTTTTTCAGAATGACGATTATAAGTTTCGTAATATATATAGAACAAATAATTCGTTTGCATCAACACAAGAAAGTATGCATTGTGATTTATTTGTTTCAGGCAATAAAAAGCAATATAAAAATGAAGATAATGAAGATAATGTAGAAAATAAAAAGAAATCAGGATATCCCTTTTATAGAAATAATGAAAAAGAAAAAAGTGGATATAATAATGAGGGAGAACAATTTAATACATATAATGATGAGGAAATATATTCATTGGGTCCTTTACGAATTGATAATGTAATGATAGAAAATAACAAAGAGTGTTTTAGTGATATGAATAATAATGTATATCAATATAAATTCGAGAACCATGTTGATAATAATAGTAATAATAAGAATAATATTTATGAATACAAATTAAATAATGATGATATTAAAAATAATATTTATGAATATAAATTAAATAATGATGATATTAAAAATAATATTTATGAATATAAATTAAATAATGATGATATTAAAAATAATATTTATGAATACAAACTAAATAATGATGATATTAAAAATAATATTTATGAATATAAATTAAATAATGATGATATTAAAAATAATATTTATGAATATAAATTAAAAAATGGTGATAGTAATAATACTGCTTATTTATGTGAACAGGGACAAAATGATGATAATAATGATAATAATGATAATATTTATGAATACAAATTAAATAGTGATAATAGTAATAATACTGCTTATTTAAATGAACAGGTACAAAATGAAGAAACAGAAGAAGGTAATAATTTAAAAGATTGTACAAATTATTCATTTGAGGATTTGAAAGAAAATATAAAAAATAATTGTATAAAGAAAATTCCAATAGATATAAATATGTATATTAATAGAGAAGAACTAAAGAGTGGATTTGATTATGATCAAATACATGTAATAAATTTGACAAATAGTGAAAAAATAAAGAATATAATATTTGAGAAAATGAAAGAAGAAACACCAATAAATAATTATTTATGTTTAACAGATGATCAAGAAGATAAAAAATATAAAAATTTATTTGATGGAAATTTAAGTTTAAAAGAAAGTAATAATAATACAAATAATGTTAATAATAATGAAGATATTAATTTTAGTAATATAGATGAAACACAGAAAGATTTATATTTCCAATCCAGCTTATTCAATAAATTAAAGATATGTGGACAATTTAATAAAGGGTTTGTAATATCCAAAATAGATTTACTCTATTTTGAAAATAAAAAAAAGTATGAAAATGAAGGAGATGAATCAACATACTACAAAGCACATGACAACAATACTAATAATATAAATTGTGAGGATTATCATAATTTTAGTAATGATAATAATCTAATTAGTGATAATAAACATAAAAGTAATTACGCTTTATTTATTATTGATCAACATGCAGCTGATGAAAAATCAAATTTTGAAAAATACAATAAAATATTTACCATGAAGTCGCAAAAATTAATTAGTAAAATACACGTACAAGTAAGTCCAGCCCAAGTTCATATAATACAAAAATATATGTCTATTTTCTTACAAAATGGATTCGAAGTACAAATTCTAGAAGAACCTATACATAAAAGAAGGAAAACAAATAATAATAATAATAATATAAATGAACAAATCGATGATGAAGAAGAAATGCTTATGGAGCTTAATGTATATTTATTATCATTACCAGTATTTAATGGGAAAATATTAGAAGTAGTTGATTTTATGTCTCTCTTGCATCATCTAACAGAGCATCCAGTAGCATCTTACAATGAATCGGAGGTATCTGTGAAAACTACAATAGATTTGAATAATAAGAGAGATACCTGGTTTAATTATAATTTCCCACGACCTCAAAAGGTGTGGCGTATTCTAGCATCCAAGTGAGAATATATATATATATATTGTGTATGTGTTTATTTGCATGTGTATATTTGCATGTGTTTATATGCATGTGTTTATTTGCATGTGTTTATATGCATGTGTTTATTTGCATGTGTTTATATGCATGTGTTTATATGCATGTGTTTATATGCATGTGTTTATATGCATGTATATATATACATGTATATATCCATGTATATGCTATTTCTTTGTGGAAAATGATTCATTCTACTAATAATATAAATAAGCATATTATGTAGTACCATATGAATATCCACATATATAACATTTTATTATTTTATATTATATTATGTTATTTATATTTTTTTTTTTGTAGGGCGTGTCGAAATGCGATAATGGTTGGCAAATCATTAAACATATACGAAATGATTAAGATAAAGAAAAAGCTAAGTTTTTTAAAGAATCCATGGAATTGCCCTCATGGTAGACCTACCATAAAATATCTTATAAATAATGTGGATATAAAAAATTGTTTTAAAAACTATTATTTAAAATTATATGATGAAATTACTAATTTGATTTTAAGTCAAAATTATGATGCTTATAAATATTTATTTCATAATCATGTTTTTTTTTTAATTATATCTACAAAACCTTTCCTAGGTCCTGTTTTAAAATTTCAATAATGTACTGGTGTGTATGAAAAAAAATATTTTTATATAAATGTGTATTTAAATTTTTTTTTTTTTTTTTCAATATATATATATTTTTAATTTTTAATTTTTAATTTTTTCATTTTTTAATTTTTAATTTTTTTTATTTTTTATTTTTTTTTTTTTTTTTTATTTTTTTAATTTTTTTAATTTTTTTAATTTTTTTAATTTTTTAGTTTTTTAGTTTTTTTATTATATTTTTTTTTTTTTTTTTTTTTTGTACTATATTATATTGGCACATTGCATGAACACTTTCATTGATGTGTACCGTGATTTACATGTTTTGATGATTTTTGGAATAATGTATTAATATTTAATAAATTAAAAAAATATGATAATTCAAGAGTTTATAAAAAATAAAAAAAAAAAACATTTGTTATAGAAGCATTCACATATATATATATATATATATATATATATATATATATATATATATATATTATTTAGTATGTAATTATTTGATTTTTATTTTATTGTACATTGGGAAGGTTATTACTCTTCAACCTACAGAAAAGAAAATAAAAAGGAAAATTAAGATGTATTGAATATGACGGTGAAAGTGAAACAATATATGAAGGTAAAATGTAAAAATTATATATATATATATATATTGTTATGTCTTTTTTTTTTATTACCTGTATTTTTTTAAAAGCCCCTGCGTATGCTTTACCCACATATATACAATTAACTTCTGCTCATTTTTATTCAAAAAGTTTTGATTAGCATTCGAAATGGATTGAAAGGTAAAAAACTGATAATAATATAACATCATATATAAATCATAGGCCGCTAATTTATTTTTTAGATATTTGTTCATGTCTTCAACATAATTTTGAATTTCATTAATATTATGTTCATTATTATTTTTCAATAATTTATAAATAACAAATTGATAATAAAATTCGTAGACATCAAAAGTATTTTTATAAAGATCTAATAAGCTTAAAAAAAACAATGGTAATTGATTATATTCATCTTGAGGAATATAATCTTTTTGTTTTTTTTTTTCATAATATTCCATATTATTATTATTATTATTAATATAACTATTTTCATGAGTTATATTATTGTGTGTAAAATATTTATGATTATTAACATATTTGTTATTATTTATTTCAGTTTGATTTATATTTATGGAGTGAATATAATTATTTACCTTTTCTTCCGTTTTTTTCTGGTTTATAATAATATCATAATCTTTTGTTCTTTGATTTTTACAATAAATATCTTTATGAGTTTTTTTTTTATATTTTAGAAAATGAATATATTGAATATATACACTTGAAATATAATTATGATTAAATTTATTATGATAATAATTTTTAAAAACGAAATTATTTTCATCATATTTATTTTTATATTGAAATTTATTTAATTTTTTTAAAAGTTTATCTTGTCTATTATTAGTAAAAAAAAGTTTACAAGAAATATCTTTCATTAAATATTCTTGAATATTCGTTTTAATCTTTCCAGTATTTCTATACCAGTTCCAAACCATACTTTTATTTCCTAAGAGTTCATCTGCTTTTTGTAAATTATTATGAATAAATAGTTTTAATATAATTTTATATTTTATCATATTTTGGAAAAAATTAAAATGATTAGCAAAAAATAATATTAACAAATATTCTTCTAAATCTTTTTCATTAATTAAATTATACATATTCCAATATTTTATAATAAACTTAACATAGTTTAATAAATTTATCATTTGTGATTTCTTATGTATATATTTAAAATGTTTTTTACAATAACTGTTATTAGAGTAATTATTATTATTGCAATGAGTATTATCATTATTATTATTGTTACAATGAGTATTACTATTATTATTATTATTATTATTATTATCAATATTATGATTATTTAATTTATTTATATAATTTGATAAAAATCCTTCTCCATATTTATTCAAAATAATATCTTTTGATTTTGAAATGTGCATTTGATAATCTTCATCATCATATTCATTATAATACATATGTTTATCATTATTTGTATTTCTATGTTTTTCATTTTCATCATTATAATAAGAACTATTATTATATGATATGTATTTTTCATTATTTATATTATCTATCTTATCATTCATATCTTTATTAAAAATTTCTACCTTGTCTACCATTTGTTTATATGTATTATTTAAATGTTCTATAAGATCTCCATTTTGTATAGTTTTTTTATTTTCTATATAATCGTCTTGTATATGCATGTTTTTTTTATCATTATACATTTCATCTATATCACTTATATTATTCTTCCATTCATTAGAGCTAAAAAGATTCATAAATGATATTTGCTTATCTTTATATTTTTCTTCATTTTTATCATCCTCTCTTTTATTATTATTATTACATTCGTTTAATATATCTGCAATTTCTAAATCGCTGCATTCTGTTGAAGGCACACTGTCTGAAAAAGAATCAAGATTGGAGTTAAAAGTATCATTATATAAAAAGTTCATATATTTATTTTCATTCTGATTATAATAATAATATGATGATGATGATGATGATACAGTTAATGAAGACGAAGTATTATTATTATTATTATTATTATTGTTATATATAACATACCAATCATTATCTTTAATAACTTGTTCAATAGTTTTATGATATTCTGTATCCTTAAATTTATTAATGTCATAATTTATTATAATTAACAACGTTTTAATAAATGAATTAATTTGTGCTGATGTAAAAATAGTAATATCATTTGTTTCCTTTTTTATATCTTTAACATTCTTGTCTTTGTGTCTTTTATGTACACTATTATGTAATAAGATATTTTCTTTATTAGATTTTATTAAGGAATAATTACAAGTAAAGAAATATAAAATATCACATTTTTTTAATTTAAATAAATATAATTCATCATCTATAAGAAGTCTATTGCCTATGATGATTTTGCATACTATAAGTATGGAGTTGTTACAATGCCTTAATATTTTAAGATATATATTGCTGAGAGCCTTTTTTAATCTTGCATACTCTTCCTTATTAATAAACGATAACACACAACATTTATGATTATAATAGAGACTATTATTATTATTATTATTATTATTATTATTATTGTTATTATGATTGTCATAATTATTATTATTAATATCATTCTTATGATTATTATCATTATTATATTCTGTTAAAATTTTTTGTGTTTTTTTAAGAAGCAATATGTACGAAATATTTGAAGGCTTTATATTATCCCAACTGTCTAATAACAATTCAATGCAATATTCTAATAATAATAATAAATTAATATATATAAATTCATATCCTTTTATATAAGTTACTTGAATGAAATCTACAAGAGAAGATATAAACTGTGATATATCATCATATTTTAATTTTATATTTTTCTTGTTATTTTTTTCTTTCTTTATAATAATATATGTTTTCTTTTTTATAAAATATAGCTTATTTATTGATGGTAAGAATATGTTGTTCAAATTAATAAATAATAAAGTTATTAATATTTTAATCAAATATAATTTATTTTCAATTAAATGGTCTACATTATAAAGGTCATTCTTTTTGGTATCCATAAAATCATTAGTATTATTAATTTCCTTTTCTTCATTTTTAGACATACCGCTTTTATATGTATTAATTTTTTTATTTAAAAATTCAAAGTGATAATCATCACAAGTGTTTTCGTATAATATGTTGTGATTTATGCCAATTTCTTCTTTTTGGTTTTTTTCAGTATTGTCTTTTTTATTTTGCAAGGTCATATTATTTTTTACATAATGTACAACATGTAGAGTTATAAAAAAGTGATATATGATATAATTCATTTGATTCATCTTGCTATTTTTTAATAATAATTTATTTAATATTTTAAGAGAAAAAAAAAAATTATGTCCATTCAAACGTTTTATGTAGGTATACATATGTTTTGATTTTTCATATATACTTAGCACATTACTATTTTCTGATAATTTTAAAAACAAAATGCTTTTTAATTCTTTTGTAATTAATAACTTTATTATCTTTTTCATACTTATGTAATGTAGACAGAATTTAATTATTTTTGTAGATTGAGTATGGTTAAAATTTTCTTCATATGATTTTTTATTTATTTTATTATCAACATTAAAATCATAGGTTAGATCATTTATATTGTTATTTATATTTTTATAATTGTGATGATCTTTTTTTTTTTTCATAAAAAATTGAGAAAAAGGATCGTTCTTAACATTATTATAATTTTTTTCTTTTATAAGTGCTGCATTTATGTTTTTATTTTCTACATTATCGACAGAGATGTTTTCATTCTTCAGCCTTATATTATTTTTTTCATCATCATCATCATTATTATTATTATTATTATTATTATTATCGTTACTATTGTTATTATTGTTGATGTTGTAATGGTTATTATCTTCTTCATCTATTTCTAAACTTTTATCGATAAATATATCCTCATCCAACATAAAGGAATCATAGCTATCTATAATATTCATTTTGTCCTCATATGTTTTATTATTGTTATTATTATTTTGAGAACTGTCTTTATGTTGCACAGCCTGATCATCATCATCATCAGAATTATAATATATATTTTTTTTATCATCATTTTCATTTTGTTCTTTGTCGCTTTTATCACATAAGATGTGACTTAATGAGTAGGCACTACTATTTTCATATTCATTAAATGAACTAAGAAAATGTAAAATATCACATAGTGATAAAAATGTATCATATGGATTATTAAAATAAAAGAATAATAGTAAAATCATTTTTACTATTATATATTGAAATATTCGTTTTTGGTCATATGATATTTTATTTTTTGTCTTTTTATTTTGAATGAATAATAGGAGAAAAATTAAAATATCTACTCTGTATATATTATCTATAATTAATTTTTCATATTTTGTTGAATGATATGTATTAAATTTATCCATAAACGTATAAAAATTTAAAAATATATTAATTTCTTTTTTTTCTTTTTTTTTTATCTGTAATAAATCACCACACAATTTATTAAAATATACATCCATTTGAAGCTTTATATCATTATAAGATTTATCAAGAAGATTTTTACAAATATCTGCCAGTTCATTTTCTACATTTTGTAACTTCAAAAATAAATGATAGACATAAAAATTTATAAATAACTCACTTAAAAAATGGTTTGAATAAAAGTATATATATATATTATTCTTAATATCTGTAATAGTTTCATATAATAACATAATATCTTTTTTTTTTTTTAATTCAACAAGTAAGGAATACTTTAAATAATCATCTTGTGTTGAATCAAATATATTTTTAACACTTTCATAATCCTTATCATATATATAAAAAAAAGGATGGAAACGAATATTTAGTTTATTTAAAATAAATGTAAGATCATAAATATATGGCATTATATTGAATTCTTTTAATATATTCTTACAATATGAATATATATTTTTCCTATCCATATGGTATATATTGATTTTATTATAATTTTTTGTTTTTTTTTCTTTTTCTATTATCCATATTTCACTTTCTTTTATTTCTTTATTATATATATTTAAGAATTCATTACATTTATCGTAGAATGTAATATCTGTAGAATCTATTTCATTTATATAAAAATTGAACTGATTGAAAATTTTCTTATCATATAAAATCATTAAATGGTTATTAAATAAGGTATCTGTACATGTGTTCTTATTATTTAATGGCATATGATATGAATAATTGTGTTTATCTATATTTTTATGTATATAAGTATCCTGTGCATGTTCATAATTATGTGTGTTATTGTGTTCATCATGTATTATTATTATATGTGTTTGTATATCATTATTATCAATATTTTTATTATGCTGTTTATATGGTTTATTGTCGTGTAGTAACTTGGAATGATTATTCTTCGTATGTACATAAGCATTCAAATATACAAATATAGACCTCAATTCTATTAATTTATCTATTACTTGAGTATGTGACATTTTTTTTTTTATGTTTTTATATATAGATGAAAAGAATGTCCCAAGATTAAAATTATAATAAGTCAATTTAATAAAATATATAGAAGAACATAAATAATACAGACATATTTCATACATATAAAATAATATTTTATATACACAATTTATATCATAATATAAAGTATGTATATTTCTTAATATATATATTAATAAATTATTTTTTTCGTTGGTAAGAAAATGACATAACATTTCTTTTTCAGTTTGGATTTCAAATAAATATTGTTCTTGTTTGTTTTCTATATTAAAATTTTTATGAGACATGTTTTCCTTATATTTTAAATCTTTATTTGAGCTATGATCTCCTTTTTTTACGGTATCACTTGTTTGGTGCATGATATTTATTTTATAAATGATAAAAGTATCTTTTCTTATTAATTGGTAGTTCATGTGGGATAAATAAATTTTTGATATGTCTACAATTTTTATTAAAATCTCTAAAATTTGTTGACACTTTTTTTTTTCTAACTTTTCTACAACACTTTTCTTATAATTATCTTCAAAAAAAAGTTTCTTCATATCTATTTTATTAATATTATTTTTATATAGATTCCATAAGAGATATCTTATTATGACTAGTATGCATATGATATTTTTCAAAGGTGAATTATGCATATTATTCATATTATTATTGTGCATGTGATTTTCATTGTAATTTTCGTTGTGATTTTCGTTGTGATTTTCGTTGTGATTTTCATTGTGATTTTCACTGTAATTTTCATTGTGATTTTCACTGTAATTTTCATTGTGATTTTCACTGTAATTTTCATTGTGATTTTCATTTTTATTTTCATTGTGATTTTCATTTTGATTTTCATTGTGATTTTCATTTTGATTTTCATTGTGATTTTCATTTTTATTTTCATTGTGATTTTCATTTTTATTTTCATTGTAATTTTCATTTTGATTTTCATTGTGATGGTTTGTTTGCAAGTATTTATCTTCATATATATTTTTATTCACATGATACTCATTATTATCTTTTTTCTTTTCCATCATAATAGTTTTATTTTTATTTAAAAAATTATATATGGTCCATAAGATAATATTAAAGATATTAATTTTTTTTTTAACGGTTAAGGAATTATTTAGTATTATATTTTTTATATATATACAAATAGTATAATAGTCTTCTATATTTAATAAATGAACAAGAGAAAAATAATTATCGTTTGAAAATAAGGAGATGTATAAATATTCTTTTATTTGATTACTTGTGATATATTTTTTATTTTTCATTTTTTTATTATTTTGATTATATATGATATTTTGTTGATTATTTTGATCATTTACATTTTCTTCAGTATCATTTTCTATAATTTTTTTTTTTTTATTTTCTTCATGTATATCAAAATAGTACATATTAAAATGATCATTTATCATATTTGGTTCTAGTTCAATTGCAATGAAATATAATTCAATTTTTTTAATTACTTTTAAAATATATTCTATATTCCATTTAGATATATTATATTTATTTATTTTTTTTTGAACACTTTTTATGAAATTTATTAAAATATTATTATCATTGTCGTAGATTGTTTTATTATTAATATGAAAAATATTTAAATCGTTGGTAAATTTTTTAAAAAATGATTTATTATTTTTTTCTAATATTTTATATTTTATCTTTTCATCAGAACTGGAAGATATAATATCATCATACATATTGTAATAATAGTCATAATAATAATAATAATAATTAATATTATTATTATTATTTATATATTTCTTTTTTTTTCTTATATTAGTTGTTGTAGTTTTCATCATATCCAGATCACTACTAGTACTTCCTAAGGATGATGTTGTATTATTTGTTTGTTCGTGATGACTGTTGATAACATGTTCGATATCTTCATCGCAAAAGGAACTGTTTTCCATCTTTGTATATTTCTCGTTATTTAATTCCATCGAGGAATGATTTGATATAATATCTGTTTCATAACATGTTTCTACAACATCGGTTTCGTTAATTTTTGTTACAAATGGATAATATTGATGATGATGATCATCATCATCATAATAAAAATTTTGATATGAAAGTATATTATGATTACTAGTATGATTTGAATAATTATATTTTTCATAATCTTGTTGTTCAATAAAAGATTCATTTACATATTTTGTGTTTAATAATATTTTAGTGTTGTTGTATACTTGTTCTTTATTTTGTTCAAGAAATGTTTGATCACAATTATCATTATTATTATCATCGTTACTGTAATAATTTTTATTTGTATTTTTTATATTTCCTTTCTCTGTGTTTCTATTTAAATTATTATACATATAGACACTTTTATTATTTACTGTATTAATATTATTAAACATGTTTTTTATTTCACTTGTGCTTGGAATAATATTACTAACGTTTTTATTTTGAGAATTATTTATAGATATTTTTTTATTGTTGTTTTCATTATTTAACAAATTTTTTTTGTCATAAATTGTTTTCATACTTATTTTGTTTCCTAGGAATTGATTTAAACTGTCTAATGGAATATAAGTATAATTTTGATTGTGTGGATATTTAATATTTTGAATTTTTTTTTTTTTTTTTAAAAATAATTTATACAAGATATCTATAGAAAGGTTGTAATTTAATGAGAAATAAGAATATATAAAAATAACAAAATTATAATTATAATTTATACTTTTTGTTGAATTGTTAATATAAAATAAAATTGTTTGTTCCAAGAAATCCTTATAATTATTTTTTAATTTTTCATTTGGGTATAAAATTATTAAAAGTATTAAATAAAAAGATAAGTGATTTGTTAATGTTTCATTTTTTTTTTTTTTTTTTTTTTTTTTTTTTTTTTTTTATATATATTTGTATAATATATATAAGATAAATAATACAATATATTAATTGATCACTATTTATATGTAACAATTTTAACAGTTGTAAAATTTTTTTATAATTTGTTATTTTATTTAAATCATTCTCTATAATATTTTTAAAAATACAGAATTTATTTCTTTCATTTTTTATTTTTATATATGTGTCATAATAAATCTGTTTAAAAAAATGGGTCCACATTTGTGTACATAATAATTTATTCTTTATATTATTCTGATTTAATCTATTATTATCATTACTTATGATATTATTATTAACTATTTTTTTTTTTGTATTAATATTATTATGTTTATTTGTATTTTTATGATTTGTCTTTTCATATCCTTTTGTAATTAACTTAGAAATGGATTTATATATAAGGTCTTCATTTGATGAATACGATGGTAATTCGATATTCCTACTTTTAAATATATCAGTACATTTATTATAATCCTGTAAGGGTGATATTACATATAATAAACATCTTTTATTATTCATCATATTTTGTATATAATATAGAATTCTTAGATTTGTTAAAAGATGCTCATTTTTTTCAGGTATATTAATAAAAAGGGTAAATGATTCAGAAGGTGCTGTATTATACATTTTTTTTATAAAGTTATAAAAGTGAATAAAATCATTATCATATATTGTAATATTATTAACTTTATTTGTTATTAAATAATTTATCATATCCTTATAATAATATGGTTTGTCATTTGTTACATTTTGTATTTGTTCTATATATTCCTTATAATAATATTTCATAAAAGAATAAAGATAATTGTAATCATTTGAATAAAATAAAATAATATAAAAAAATATAAAAAAAAATAAAGATATATCATGATGTACTGAATAAAATAAATTATAATATAATTGTATACAATTTTTTGTAAAATTATTATCTTTATAATGATCAGTATATAAAATAATTATTTTATATATTTTAAACATATATAATATACTTTTTTTCTTGTTATAATTTGAACTCAAAATCATATCTATATTAATATTTAATAATTCTTCATCATTCGGATTAATTATATCTTTTTTAAAATATCTAATAAGTTCTAAAGAATTTAAATGTTTTTCAAAAATATCTAAATATATTTCAATTTCTTCACAAGATAATGGTATGCTCATATTATTATTTTCATATAGGTCTTTTCTTTCTACATCACATTTTTCAAATGGATTTTTATTAATATAATAAGGTTCTTCTGTTTTTTTGGTGAAATCATCATTTTCTATATTACTTGTCATCATATTACTATTATAATAATTTATAATATAATCAATATATTTATCATAAATTATTATTTTATTATAATTACTTGTATTAATATCTTGGTATTCTTTAAAAAGATCTTCTAGTTTGAAGGTATGTTGTAAAACATAATTTTCTAAATATTTATTCATATTATCATCTATCATATCATCAGTTTGTTTACTTTTCATATATATCCGTCTTGGAAAAAGGCTATAAAAATCATTGAAGATAGATATGAAATGTATCAAATTGATTTCCATATATTTATAAAAAATTATTAAAAAGAAAAAAACATATTCATAATGTTCATTAAATATAATTTTATGATTATAAGCATAATATATATATTTTAAAAAGATTAATATTTTATCTACTTCTGTTTGTTTTTGTTTTTTTTTATAATTATTTAATATAATATCAAAATTTTTTTTTTTTTTAATATTATCTTTATTTTTTTTATTCATATATGTATTTATTTTATTTGTCTTTTTTTTTTTTATAGAATCTTTTTTAATACATTGTAAACTCCTTAATGTTTTTAAAACAAATATTATAAATAATTGTTTCGATGTATATAATATGTTAATATATAATGAATCTAAAAAATTATTAGATTTTTTATAATTTAAATAAATTATATCTTTGTCAAATGTTACATAATAACTTGTATATTTTATATGTTCATCGATATATTTATACTCTTGTAACAAGTCTATTAATTTATCATAAAAATATTTAATATTATTTTTTTGATCATCTTCATATGATAAATATTTTATATCGAAATCTAATATAAGACACATCTTATTATATATATTCATTTGTATAAATTCTTCAAATTTTATATTCCTATTATTTTCTTTACATATAAGATACATTTTTATTAAAATGAATAAGCTGTATATAAGCATGATATTTTTATTTTTAATATTATATTTTTTTAAATGTATCCTTAAATAATTTTTAATAAAAGATATATCGGTAATATTGATAGGTTCAATTATTCCTATTGCACTATTATATTGGTCATTTATATTATTATCATAATAATTATAATTATTATTATATTTCATATTAACTATATAGTTCTTGTGCTGATCGTGTGTTTGAGATGAATTTATATTTTTTCTTATATCCCTTTCATGATCTTTATCATTATCGATATCATTATCGTTATATTTATCCTTATCATTATTCTTATTACATGAGTTGAGCAAAAAATAATGTTCATTGTATTGGTACTTATTCATAATATTATCATACACAAATATTTCATATATGTTATCTCCATTTAAATGTTTTAGACATATATAAACGAATTCTAGTAATCTACTTTTAATTAAGTGTGTTTTTTTTATTATGTTTAAACATCTGTTTAGAAAGAATTCAACAAAAGCGTTTTCATCACATTCAATATCAAATAATTCGTATGTGTTTTTGTTTTTATCTTCATATGAAAGGAAAGATATAAGATTTTCATTTACTCTTGTGTTTAACATTTCAAAATTATTATTATTATTACTACTACTGTTATATATATTTTCCTTATCATTATTATTATTATTATTATTATTGTTATTATTACCATTATATCTATTTGTCTTATTATCCATTTTTTTTTCTATTAGGGTAGATGAACTATATTGCTCGCTGTATATTTGTTCATCACAACGTATTATTTGTTCCTCTATAAAAGCATTGCTAGATCTGAACTTGTCGTTATGATAGTTATCATTATTAATATGATTCTCCAGCATATGTTCCTTCTCATTATTAATATTTCTTTTTATTAACGGTAAGAGAAAAAAATAATTTTCTATTCTTTCATTCAATGGAATATAATAAAAGACAATTTTCCAATTTTTTTTTATAAAATAATTAAAATATTTATAAAATATTTTTATTAGTACATAATTTTTATTAATTAAGAAATATTTTATTATATCTATAGGTGTGTAGGCATATTTAAATTTCGTCCAACTTATAATAAATATATTTGTATCATCAATATTTTGAACACGTTTATTTTTATTATAATAATTATAATTATTTTTATTATGATAATCATCATTATGGTCATCATCATTATGGTAATCATCATTATGAAAATCATCACATGAATTTATTGTATGGTTTACATTTTTTTTAAAAATATTAAAAATATCAGATATTTTATTTATACTATTCTTCCCTTTTGATATATCTATGGATGTACATTTTAAAGGGTCCTTATTATGGTATACCCCAAAATTATTTATTCTTTCTTTATATATTAATTTCATAATATAATTATATAATTTAAATTTATATATTTGTTTTATAATTTCATTTTTATACATTAATAATTTTATTTTTATGTGTTCATTTTGTTTTATTGAATTTAAATAATACTTAAATTTTTCTATATCATATGAGAAGTAAAAAAAATTTGAATTATCGTCTCTTCTCATTTCTTCATTTTGTATTACATCGCTTGTTGAATTAAATGACGAACAACTTAAATTGATGTTCATTTCATCTATTGATATGCCCCACAGTTTATTGATATTTATATCGTCATTATTATCATTATTGTTATTATTATCACTATTGTTATTATTATCATTATTGTTATTATTATCACTATTGTTATTATTATCATTATTGTTATTATTATCACTATTGTTATTATTATCATTATTGTTATTATTATCACTATTGTTATTATTATCATTATTGTTATTATTATCATTATTGTTATTATTGACATTATTATCTTCTTCAAAGTTATTATAATTTGCTTTGTTATTATTTATGCTTTTATTATAAAATGTATTATCATTATTATATGAATTATTTCCATATAATATATCATCATATGGTACATGCTCATAATTATTGCACTCTTTTCTTTCTGTGAATATATTTGTTTTATATAACTTTTTGTTATCTGTTTTTTTTTTTTTGGTTTTATTTTTAATAAGTGTTATTAAAAAATTTTCTTCTATATTATTTTCATCAAAATGATCACTTAAAAAATGCTTGTCATAATATTTTTCTTCTTCTAATAAATAATCAATTAATTCTAAAGATGAGTATAAGACATTTTTTAGTTTATGTAATTGTATATTTATATCTATATTTTTACATAATTCTTTATCAAAATTTATTTTTTTTATACAATAATAATTATTTATATATTCACATGAAGCATTATCTCTTTCATTTAGGAGATAGACGAAATTATGATAATTCTTATTTTCTTCATTCATATTTAAATTGGTTTCAAAAAAATTACATTTGTTTCTTGAATCCTCATTATCTAACAGGTTTGTCAAACGTTTTATTGTTTCGTCATCTTCATCATCTTTGAAAAGAAAAGGATCATATGTGATTGCTCGATGGAGGAATTGGAATAGGTCTTTTATTTTGAACAAGCACTGAGGAAAAAAAAAAAAAAAAAAATATACATATATATATATATATATATATATATATATATATATATATATATATATATATGTGCATATATCTATTTATACATATTTATATTAAGATGTAAAAACATTTTTACCTCATAGTCTGCTAAGGATGAACCACAATATCGACCCATATAATCATAAATTGAATATGCGAATAATTGATGAACATACTTACATTTATATGTTTCAGCTAATATTAATGCGTCATAATAATTATTAAAAAATTGATATACAAGCATTTCTATATTATTTAAAAAATATATTTCATATAAGACAATATCAAATTTGTCGTGATTATTTTTTAAAATTAAATAATATTTATCTATAACACATAATAATATGTTGTTGTATATATGTGTGTTGTTAGTTATTTTCTTTTTATTACTTTTTGTTATATCCATTTTCAAAAAATCTAAATTCAACAAGTTTTCTTCACAATCATCATGATCATCATCATCATCATTCAATTGATTATGAAAAATATGTTTTTTGTTTTCATTAATTTTATATACATCTAAATATTTTTGTAGGTATAATAAATTCGAATATATATTATCACTATTATAATTATTTTGTATATCATATAATTGTTTTTTGTCATGTTCAATTTGATACAGATGATTAATTAATACATTTATAGTTTCATTGTATATATTATATATTTCATCATAATAATTTATACTAAACTCATTAATTTTCTCGTCTACAATATTGATGATACACATATGTAAGTTACTTTTCTTTAATATATTTTCATTGATATCATATAATAAAGAATTATTATTAAAATTGTCTTGATTATGAAATTTGGACATGTACATGTCTTCAATTTTATTATAATAAGAGTATAACATGTTAAATGAGTTAAAAACAAAAGAGGTATATTTATTTTTGTTATATTCAGTTTCATATAAGAAAGAATCACTATAAATTAAAAAAAGATTATTATATTCATTTATATATACATAACATATTTGATTTGTAGTCCTATTATTATTATAAAGAAGATTATTATTATTATAATGATTATTATTATTATAAAGATTATTATTATTATTATTATTATTATTATATAGTTCGTTGTCACCATAATCTTTGTTTAATTCATTATTTATATCTTCATAACCAGATATATAATATTCTATCTCTGTTAAAGATTTTTTGTTAAAATATTTTAATTTCTCAGTTTGATTTGCATTAAGATATTTAAAAATTTCATAATTATTGTTATAATTCAGATTTTCTAATATAATAATATCATTTGTGTTAAATAATAAAACGATATAATTTTTATTTAATGTAATACATTGTATACTTTTTTTTATTTCATTCTTTATAATATATTCACATATATTCTTTTCTATATATTCACTTTCATCATTTTGTAAATTGTATATAATTATATAAAACAATCCTTCTATTTTATCATCACAATAAGATATAATTAAAAAATGTTCTTTTTCTATTTTTAAATATACATCTACACTCTTTTTTAAGTTGAATTTTTTTATTTCTTTTAGCATATTTGTATTATTGGTGCTATTAGCCGGGTCCAATTGCTAAAAAAAAAAAAAAAAAAAATAATAATAAAAAAAAAAAATAGTAATAATATATATATATATATATATATATATATATATATATATATAACATTCTTATAACAATAATGATCAGGTTTCTGTTATGTTTGTGAAAAAAAAAAAAAATTTTAACACATATGCATGATTTTTTGTTTACCCATAATATTCCAGTTTTATCAATAATATATATAAAATCATTATACGCAAAAAAGAAAAGTACTGAAATGTCGATATGTTGTCTTCTTAATATTTTTATATCTATTATGCTTTCGTTGAGATTATCCTTATCAAATTCTTGTATAAATAATTGGTTACTTTTTTGGATTAATAAAAAATTAAAGTCTGATATGCATAATGCTTTGTCTATTTTATTAGGACCTGCAATGATATATATATATATAAATATATACAAAAAGAAAAATAAAAAAAAAAAATAATATATCATATGAATAAAAATATAACAAGTACATAAAATATATATATATATATTTTTTATTACTGATGTATTTGAGAAAGGTCCAGGAGTCTTTCTCATGTTGACAACATATGAATATATATTTTTCCAGGGTTATAGTAAATGTATTTTTCCACTTGGTTATTATTCTCTTAGATGACCCATCTTTATATTTGATATTTTCTATTTGTCCAATATTTTCATCGATTTTATTATTTTTATGAAATATATTTAAATCTTTTGTAAAACTATTTACATTAAGATGAAATAATTTATTTATTTTCATCATCCTTTTTTAAAATACTTCTAATAAATTATTTTATTTTAAAAATATATTATATTTACAAAATTAAAGTATTACTTCATAAATGTATTATTATTATTCTTCAAAAGAAATAAAAACAAAATAAGGACATATATATATATATTTTTTTTGTTTCTCTCATATTGATTTCATTATTTCATGGTAATTATTTTTCTTCATGTATAAAAACAATACATTTTTTAAATTATTTTATTTAACAAAATGGGAATATATAAATAACAAAAAAAAAGAAAAAAAAAAAAAAAAAAAAAAAATTAATAAATATAAAAATATAAATATATATATATATATTTATATATATATGTATATAATTATAATATTTATTTTCTAATACATATCAAAATAAAGATTGTTTTTTTTTTTTTTTTTTTGTTATTATGTGTATTTTTGTTATATATCTATCATGATTTTATTCGTTTCATATTTTAATTATTTTATTTTTTAATTATATGTTTTTATTTTATAAAAGCAAAATATTCCATACAAAAATAAAATAAATTAAAAAAAGGAATAAACCAATCAATGAATAAGAAAATAATTAAAAGTTTCAAATACAAAAATGAGAAAGATTAAAAATGTTATATTCACAATCTTAATTTTCAATAATATAAAATTGTTTCTTCAATATTTTTTTTTTTTGTACTTGAAAAAAAAATTTAATATATATATATATATATATGCATTGGGAATATAGTATATATATATATATATATATATATAATATAATATATTTTTATTTATAATTTAAATAAATAAAAATGATATAAATATTTGAGGACAGTAAATTCATCTTATAATGTATGTATATATATATTATATATATATATAAATATATATATATATATAATATATTATTTTTTATTTTTTTTATGTATGTTTAAATTTAATTTTTATATCTTATTATTTGTATGTATTTTTTTTTTTTTTTTTTTTTCCCCCTTAAAAATAAAATTCAAATATGCTATTATAATAAATATAACATTCATTGCATCGTTTTTATAAAAAAAAGTGCATATAACCATTAAAAAAAAAAGAGAAATGAAAGGAAAATAATATTTTGATATCTATTTTAATGAATTTATTATAATAAATATTTCTTTTATATATATATATATATATGTATAGTTAAGAATTTTTGATTATTTTATTTTTTTTAAATCCATAGAATATACTATATTATAATTATTACTGCGAGATGTTCATCAAACAGAAAAAAAAAAAAAAAAAAAAAAAAAAGTCCATATGGAGAAATTAATATATTCATATTATCTAAGAGTTAAAATCAATTGTGTGCATACATTTCTTTTTGTTGTCGTATTTTTATATAAATATATTTTTCATCTATATATTTCAACTGTTCTTCAAAACAAAGAGGATTAGAAATACAATAAAAAAAAAAAAAAAAAAAAAAAAAAAAAATTTAAATATAATAAAATAAAATAATGACAAACAAATGAAAAATTAATATATATAGAAAATATTATTTATATTAAGGGAAATAGAAAATTGCTCAAATTCTTGTGTCAATGAAATATGTCGTAAAAAAACAAAAATAAAATAATATAAATAAAAAAGGATGAAAAGGAAGTGCATTTTAATTATATACATATACATATATATATATATATATATATATATATATATATATATATATATATATTTACTTATTTATTTATATAATAATAAAAAGATGTATATGTATATTTAATTCCCTATAAAAACTTAATCTAACATATATATATATATATATATATATATATATATATTTATATATATATTTATATATATATTTATATGAATTGAAAAATGAAAGAGACTTATATAAAAATTATAATATAATAGCAATGGAGTTATATAATTACATAATAAAATTAATCACCCATTACCCTAATGATTTTTTTAAACAATAAAATTCGCATAAATAAATAAATAAATATATATATATATATATATAATGTGATGAGATAAAAAAGAACTAAATAAAAAAAAAAAATTATTATTATTATTATTATAAAGTAAAAATAATAAAAGATTAAAATCTCTTATGGTTTATGCTATTTTCATTCCCATTTGAGCTTTCGACTGAGATGGTGCATGATGTTCTCCTATAAATATAAAAGTGAAAAAAAAATTAATATAAAAATAAATAAATAAATAATACATGTACATACATATATACACGTTTATAATTTTCCAACATGTATAAAAATATATATATAAAATATATATATATATATATATATATATATATTTATTTATTTATTTTTATTTACCTATAAGAATAGCATAGTCTTTATTACTCCAGTTTATGGTATCATCATTAGACCTCCATATCCTTTGACCATTTTCAAATTCGAAAAATGTAATTTTATCAAATATATATTTCGGAAGTAGTGTTCGTTTCTTTATTTTATGCTTAATATCCTGCATATTATCATTTGGCTATACAAATAAAAAAAAAAAAAAAAAAAAAATATATACATATATATGTATGTATATATATCATTAATATATATATTATATATATATATATATTTTTTTTTTTAAATTAAAAAATAAAAGTATATGCCTATATATATATTTCATTTTATTACCTCCACAAGGACGTCAAAACTGTAACCGAATATTTCTTTTGATGGAGTTTGATTAAAAACATGAATTACCTGTATCAAAATAAATAAATAAAATATATATATATATATATATATATTTCAACACGTATGATTATATATATATAATTTTCTTTGAATGATACCTTCAACTCATTTCGTTTGATCATTTCCTTTTGTTCGTCCGAAAAGTCAGGCTCCATTCTTATGGGTGCAACGTATGAATTTTTTATTGGATTTGATTTTACAAAATCAATTTCTACCAGATATTCATCAGCATGTAGGTACCTAATTTGTGGTCCAAACGAATATAACAATCTAAACTTTTGTTTAATATCAATACCTCTTTTTTTTAGGTATGGGTTTATTTCTAATTTGATTTTATCAATTAGATCTTGTACTGTGGTATAATTATCTGTAATATATTCATTATTAACAATAGTACTACTCGAATTGTCCGAAAGGGATGATGAATATTCGCTATTTAAATCTTGTTCATTTTGTTCATATAATTTCTCATGTGTTTTCATATCATCATATATTTCTTTTTTAATTTTGATATGTCCAGTGAAGGCGGCCACTGATTGTACATGAGCATTGAATAAATGTATAACATAATAAAAATATTTAGGTCTTTCTATAGGATATAATCTTGAGGTATATTTATAATGAAAAGGTAATATAGACAAACAAAATGTTTTATTTTCTGTCATTGGATGATGTTCTAGTAACATAGAATGTTGTTTTAACAAAGCATCAAATGGTGCTTGTCCATATTGTACAACATTATTATGTTTTTGATAATTAGAATAATCAATATTATCTGTTTTATATGTAAAAGAATCTATATTATAAGAAGAATAATTAACAGGACTGGTTAATGGTGGAAATGAATATATTAATATATGAGTAGGATCTATATTTAATTTATAACAAACATGTTTTAATATTTGTTTTGTTGGACATCTTATATCAATATCTAAATCAATTTTTAATAATTCTCTTTTTAAGAATAAAAAGTGAGAATCAATATAATTTGGATAATTCTTTTTTATATTCTTTTTTAATATAACTCCTGCACAATTTTTATATTTTCCTAATTGATAAATTGGATCGTATAATTTAAAACGTATTTTATTAACATAATATTTACGTTCAATAAAATCTACATAATCACAGATTACATAAAATGGTAAAATGGGTTCTTCTTTGTGTGGAACTCCTCCACATTTTTTTATAATTCTATGACTTCGAGAATTTGTTCTTTTTACACCACCACCACCATCACCATCATTATCATCATCATTATTATTATTATTATTATTATTACTATTTGTATTGTCCTTTAATTGGAGAGTTGATTGCTCCTCCATCTTATCATTAACAAAATGGTTACTACTACTATGATGTTGGTTATTATAATTATTATCATTATTATGTTCATTATTATTATCATTATTATTTTCATTATTATGTTCATTATTATTTTCATTAATATTTTCATTATTATTGTCATTTTGTTTATCCTTTTCATTGACACCTTCCACATATAATGACTTTTTACACAATTCATTATTTAATAAATCCTTTTTAGAAAACACATTATTATTCATATTATGCTCATTTATTATTTTCGAATTAGGAACTTCCTTACTGTCCGTCATATTTTGGTGAGTATATAAAAATTCATCTTTTATCAATACTTCTGGTTTTGTAATGTTTTCTTCATATATAGACATATAATCTACATTATTATTTACATTAGTACTCATACCTTTCTCTATATCAGCTGTTTTTTTTTTTAAGTCTCCCTTTGTTATATCATATGTATTTCCCATATTTTCAACATGAACATTTGATAAACTACATACACTATTATCTATTTCTTTATTTTTATTAAAACTATTTGATGTGGTATCCTTGGATATATATTTTTCTTTTTTCACATGGAATAAATCATTTATCGGTTCATCATAATTGTCTTCATTGCTTTTATTATCATCAAAATTTGTTATACTATCTTTATGTACACTAAGACATTTTGAAACTTTCAATTTATTATCATCATCTTGTTGGTCATTTGAATTGGATAATATAGATGATTCATGATTTTTTATATTTTCAGTTTTTTTCTTTTTCTTCGTCTTCTTTAATTTCTTGTTTTTCATTTTTTTCTTTTTATGATCAAATATTTCTTGTACGCATTCAAATTCCACAAGTTCCTCATCTGGATATAAATAAAAATCTGTACTTTCTGATGTATAAGTCAAATAAGAGTTAGCAGATGAACACATGGATATATCAGAATCACATTTAACCATAATTTCATTATATATATTATGTTCATTTGATGAATTTAAATTATTTGATGTAGATATATTATTCATACTACTAACTTTTTTTATATCTACAATTTTTTTGTTATTATCTTGATTAATAAGTAAATTATCATTTTTATTATTATCATCTTTAATGTAATAATTATTATTATATGGAGAAACACAATTCTCACTTTTTATAATACCATTTTGATATCTATGTTGATATATTTGTTTATTATCTTTATTATTATCAATTTCATTTGGGGTGTCAAGATTTGTTTGTTTGTTATTTTTCTTTTTTCTTCTCAAGCGTACATTACTACTACAACTATGGTTATTATTGTTATTATTATTGTTATTATTGTTATTATTATTGTTATTATTGTTATTATTGTTATTATTATTATTATTATTATTATTGTTATTATTATTGTTATTATTATTATTATTATTGTTATTATTATTATTATTATTGTTATTATTTTTATTATCATTATTATCTTCGTCAGTGCATACATCAGATGTGGGAGGACTATAAAAAGGATACTGATAGTCTCTACATATATTTATTCCTTCATTATTTAATATGTGCATATTTTTATTTTTTTTAGAAATTTGTTTATTTTTTTTTTGATTATAATAAGAACTTTCTTTTATTTCTTGTAACATGTTCTCATTTAATAATGTATATGTAAATGTAATATTATTTCTTTCTAATTGCGAACCATAATTTTTTAAATACTGATATAATTTCATAACTTCTTCATAACATAAATTATCTTTATTTATATTAAATATATTAAAATTCACGTTACTTGATATATTATTATTATTATTATTATTACTTTTGTGGATGGTATATCTGTCATGCACTTTATATGATACTGAAGAAGATATGTTTTCATCTTCATTACAAAGAATAACACTATCTGAATCTTCATTTTTTATATTATCATATGCATCATTTTTATTATGTCTATCACTTTGATCATACGTATTAATATTTCTACTTTGATTTATTCCAGAATTCATTTTAGCAACCATTTCGCATGAAGGTATGAAATTAAAATAGTTAGCATCTCTAGTATAATCTTCATCATCATTATAAAGATACACGTCTTCTTCATTTTTAGATGTACACACATTTTGATTTAAATAAATATTACTTTTATTCTTTTCTTTGTGTTTATCATTATCATTAAAACGTTCAAAATAGTTATCATTTAATAATTCGTTGTGGTCAGTTTTATTTTCTTGATTATATATATTTGGTTGTGTATCCTTTTCATTTTTTATATGATGCGTACGTATTATTTTTTCCTTATTATTATTTGTTGTGTAATAATTATTATCATTACTACTAGAAATATACTTATTACTATAAATGTTTTTTTTGTTATTATCATTTTTATCTGTATCGAATAATATTTTGTAATATATACCATTCCTATTATTAATTATATAACAACAGTTATATATTCTTTGTATGAGTTTGATTTTTTTATAAAGAATTTTACATAAAGTATTAGAATTAACATCTATGTTATATGATGGATAATTTTCTTCTTCTATATATAAATCTTCTTTTCTCAGACCTAATCTTTGCATAAAATTTTTCTTTTTTTCTATATTCATATTACTTAAGAAATTAAATATCAAAATATCACCAGGTGATATTTTATTATGTGCTATAATTTTTTTATTTTTTATTAAATTACATTTATTTTTATATTCTACAAATATCTTAAAATTTAAAGGATCATCTGAATCAAAATATTCATTATTAATATAATTTTTTAATAAATCATAATTATATTTAGTAATATATCCTTTTTCCATAGCTTTTAAAATCTTCTGAATTAATCTAAGTTCTAATTGTTTAGGTTTTAGATGTATATCACAATGTATAAAATCTAAGCATATAAGAGAAGAATCATTGATTTTCTCTTCTGCATAAATATCAAAATATTTAAATACAAATAGAGCTGTTTTGGTTCTATTATTATGATTATTATTATTATAATTATTAATAATATTATTATTAATAATATTATTATTACTATTATTATTATTACTATTATTATTATTATTAATATTATTATTATTAATATTATTATTATTAATATTATTATTATTAATATTATTATAATTTTTAGATGATATCATTGTCCTTTTATTATAAGGCAAATACAATATATCAATAGTAGGAAATAAATCATTCGATTCTTTATTTGTCTTTTTAAACAAGTCATATAAATATATATTACCATTCAATTTCATATCTAAAGGATAATAACGATGTATATCATTGGATGATAACAAAACATAGAAACATTTCTTTTTTTTTAAATGATCATATGATGATGAAGAGGAATCACCGTCAGAATTTGATGAACATGAAACATATGAATAGAATGAATTATTATTTGTTGATGTAATATTATTAGTTGGTGATGTATTATTATTTATTACATCTAATTCTCCTTTGATATTTGTAAATTTGTTTTTTGATATATGTTTTATATATTTATCTAATGATTTTACAGTACAACATGAAGGTACAGATGATATGGAAGATGAAGAATCAACAGATGAAGTATATGTAGATGATAAACTAACAGATGAGGTATCACTATCACAATATTCACTATCATAACAATCACTATGTTTACTTTTCTTATCTATTATATTAGTATGATTATTACAATTTATTATTATTTCTTTATTATCATGATTAATTTCATTTTTTATTAAAACATTATTATATATATCTTTTTCTTCCTTATTTTTTTCTTTGATATGTTTATAATATGTTTCTTTACAACTATCATGTATTTTGTTAACATTCATATTATTATTATTATTATTATTATTAATATTTCTATTTTTCTTTGACACAACATCTGATATAATTTTATCATCTTTTTTATTATCTTGATTTTCTTCATTCTCTTCTGATTCTTCTTTCTTCTCATGTGAATTTATATCATACAAAATATGTTGTGGATTCACCATTGCATTCATATTATTATTATTATTATTATTATTAAATAATAAATCGCTTGTTTTTTTTTTTTTGTTCCTGTTTATATTTGTTAAGGTGTTCTTTATATAGTCTTGTACACACTCTTCATCAATCGACTTAATATTATTATTATTCATATGACATTTTTGATTTGCATTATCATTAGATAAATCCTTTTCATATGTTTTTATTTTATCATCTGTTAATTCATTTTTCTTACGATTGTGATCCTGTGCTACTTGCACATTCTTTATAGAATTAAGAATGTTATTCTTATTAATTCTTCTTAATACCCTAGCTTTGTGTTTATCATTTTTCCTAGTATATATTCTCTTAATAATTTTTAATATTTTATAAAATGCTTCAATGACAGTTTTACTACGATCAAATTTAATATTGAATAATGATGGGATACCATATGATGGAAGATCATGAAAAGATTTATGAACATATGAATATTTATCAAAAACTCTTATTTTAACATATTCTAGAATTTCATCTTTAAGTTTATATCTTTTTTTATTAATGATTTCTTCAAGTTTACATCTTTTAACAACTTGTGGATTCACAACAGCTGGATCACATTCTTTAATCAATTTTGGTATTAAAGACTTTTTAACATATACTAACATATATGCACTATAATTTTTCAATCTTTGTTTTATCTTATCAGATATATCAAAATCATAAAGATCATTATCTATATTTATATCATAACCACCAAAATTATCATTAATAACAGAATATTCACTAACTCTAAAAATTTTATCATCATCACATTTTAACCAGAAATTTTCATTATGCTTATAACTAAAAGAATAATAATGACCACTGTTCATATTCCCTTGATGAACTGAAACTGCTTGTAGTACATATTCACTTCCACTTTTATTACAATATTTTGATAAATCTAATTCTTTATAAAATTCAAAACGATTATTTAATTTTACTGTCTCCATTCTTTGTAAATCAAATGTAAATCGTTTTAATAAAAAGATACATATATTAGGAAAACTTAAAAATCTCATTCCTTTTTTAGCTTTCTGTTTACCATAACCATCAGTTTCATAAATATTATCTCCTTCTAATATTTCTGCTTCTATTGCTTTATCTAATGATTCATATATATTATTACAACCTTGAACATCTAATTGTATATCTTCATATGTTTCTTTTCTTATACTTTTATAATCTATATCTAAACATTCAATATATGTTTCGACTTCACCTTCAAACATCTTTTTTACTGAACCTTCAACTACCGTACCTTTCATTTGTTCTTCAACTTTATCTAACAATAATTTTAATAATTCATGTGTATCTTGCTGTGTAAATACATCACTTGCATCCCAACCAAACGATCGTATTAATTCTTTACAAGAAACAGCTTCGTTTAAGGTATGTAATTTATAAAATAAATTTTGCAAAGCTAAAGATGTCGGAAGAATGTTTTTCTTTTCATTTTCTTCTTCTAGTAATATATTTTTATAATCTACTTCTTTTGATTTGCCATATTTATTCGTTTTTTTCTTTTTATAATAATAAGATGATGAAGAAGATGAGCACGACACATAAGCAGATGAACCTGAAGAAGTAATTGATATTACGGATAAATCACTGTCTGAATAATTAAAACTGTATCTGTTGTGTATATTTGTGTTATAATAATTTTCTTCATTATGACAATTATCCTTGTCATTATCATTATCATTATCATTACCATATTCATCACCATAACCATCACCATAATCATTACCATAATCATCAACATCAACATCAACATCAACATCAACATCAACATCAACATCAACATCAACATCAACATCAACATCAACATCACCATTGTCTTTCTTGAGTGGCTCATCACTGTGAAACTCATAAATTTTATTAATGCTATTCATACTATCAATATTATTAATATTTTCTATATTGTTCATATTACCAACATGATGTCCACTTGTCATATCATATTCATCATCATGGTTATTAATTTTAGTTGTACCTAATGAAGCATAATTCTTCATTTTCTTATTATTTATTAACAGATTGGATTTACTATTAGATGAATATTTTTTTTTTTTTTTTCGAGAAATATTAGATATATTAGAAAAGTTGTCAGAAGAGGATACTTGCGATATCCCATTTTCCATACTCTCGGCATTATCTGCACTTTCAAAATTTTCAATGTTTTCTATATTATTTTCATATTTTCCTTCATTAGGATATTTAATAATTTTTTTTTTTTTTTTTAAATTCTTTTTAGCATCATGAAGGAGACTTTTTTTTTTACTTTTTTTTCCATGTTTGGATACATCGTTAAAATTTGAATTATTTGTTTGACAAGTGAAATTGGCATTATCGTTTCCTTTATCATTAATTCTTGTATTTTCGATAGATGGGTCTGATGATGATACATTAGAATATGTATGTTTCTTATAGTTTTTTATTTCATACTGATAATTATTATTATTACAGTTTTTATTTTTATTATTATTTTTATTGTTATTTTTATAATTATTTTTATTGTTATTTTTGTTATTATTTTTGTTATTATTTTTATTGTTACTTTTGTTGTTATATTTATTGTTATTTTTATTGTTGTTAATTTCGCTATCAGTTAAATTATTTATAGTATCATTTTGCGCGTCTATAAAATTTTGATCCCTTGAAAAAGATTCATCCCTTAATAATAGGGGACTGTTATTACTATCATTATTATTATTGTTATTATTATTGTTAGTTGCATTCTTTTCATTGGATATGCCTTCAAATGATAGATCCTTTAGTGACATATTTTTTAATTTATGACATTGACCATTACGCAATATGACAGATCCCTCTTTTTGTATTTCATCAACAATGTTATCATGATTCGCATACATTGGTACTGAAGAGGGTGATAATAATATATCTTTAGAATAATATTGATTCGTATTATTATTATTATTATTATTATTAATATCTACTTCATAATCAGATTTAAAATTTTTTATTTTTTCTGTTGTATTATACGAAACACGATTTAGTTTGTTATATGACTTATTTGATATATGGATATTATCATCTTCTTTTTGTTCATCCACTTGATCATTGATTTCATCATTTTGTTTTTTGCGTTCTTTTTTTAAATATTGTATATTTTGATTTTTTTCGAATTCCATAAAATTGTCACTCTCATAGCCTTTGACATTTTGAAATAATGTATTATTATTATTATTATTATTATTATTATTATTATTATTATTATTATTATTATCATTATTATTATTATCATTATTATTATTATTATTATCATCATTATTATTATCATCATCATTATTATCATCATTATTATCATCATTATTATCATCATTATTATTATCATCATCATTATTATCATCATCATTATTATCATCATCATTATTATCATCATTATTATCATAAGTGTTGCCATGATGATGATCTTGGTTATTATTTAATGGTAAAATATTTTTTCCAAAACTGTGCTTCTTTTTATGCTTTCTTTTTTTCTTATTAAATTTATTCTTGAAAAATTTCAAAGTTTTTTTACCTATAATATTTTCTATATTAAATATCATCATACATACAGCTTTCCTAAAAATATTGATATGATATAAAAGTTGAAGTAAAGCATTCATATAACATGTAGCCCCATGATTTTTCAATCCAACAAAGCCTGTTCTCATTTTACTATCATAATTTATATCTCTACTATTTTTATAAGCTTCTGATCCGAAAGGATATACACCAGCTCTTAAAATGATTTCTCCATTTTCACTTATGAATCCTGGTTCTCTTAATTTTTCGAAAGGAACAAAATTATGCCATCCTCTATCTGTATTTAAGTGATTAAAATTAAAATGATCAATTTTATAATATGATTTTCTATAATCAGCTATATTTATTAATATAATATAATACTGAACATTACTGAAACCCCAATCACTAACCCAGTCATCCTTTGGAATGGTTTCTATAAATGAAGATGCTACAGGATAAATAAAATTATTAGCTCTTGATTTAGCTATAAACAATATTCTAAATATAAAATTTGGACATATTTTCCATTCAGAATATACTTCTTCATTATTTCGTATTTTTTCAAAGAAATTATCAACGACTAATTCAATTTCATTTTCATTTACTGGTCTTAAATTCTTATAATTATACATACCATCAAAATCTATATTCATATTAATCTCAAAGTTGTTATCTATATTATCTCTATCATTATATTTACTACTGCTATCATCATTACTATCATCAACACAAATCTCATCAATTTCACAAGAATTTATGTTCTGCTCATGATACCTATTAAAACTACTATAATTATTAAAATTATTCATACCTTCGTTCGTACCATTTTCTAAATCACTGTCTGATGAATTAACACTACCCCTACGTCTTCTATAACTGTCTTCTTCTTCTTCATTATTATTAAACATTTTTTTTTTTTTTTTTTTTTTTTTTTTGTTATAATACAAATATGATCAGACTTCTAATATGATGATATGCAAAAATGGAAGGCAGGAAAATGAAGATATTATATAAATATAAATATATATATATATATATATATTTATATATATGTATTTATTTTATTCTTATAAATATCTTTTTGGGAAGGAAGGTTACGTAATCATTCCAAAAACATTTTCTATATGATTATTTTTACATATAATAAATTTATTTAATTCGTATATACACACGCACATATATATATATATATATATATATATATATATATGTATATATTTTTAACATTTATATAATAAAAGAGTATTCATATATACACAAATAAAAAATTAAATTAATGAATAAAGAAATAAATGATTATAACATGAATAGGGTTTATACTATAAGAAAAATGGATATACCAAATATATAAATAAATAAATAAATAAATAAATAAATAAATACATATATATATATAAATATATAAATATATATATATATATATATATATATATATATATATATATATATACATATATGTTTCTGTGTAATTTCTTTTTTTTTTTTTTTTTTTCTTATACAATTCATATATTTTTTATATTATATATTCCATATATTCTTAACAAATCGGTGTTTTAAAAGATTATATATAAAGTTATTACATTCTATTATAAAAAATAAGAGAGAAATAGAAAAATCTTTATATATAATTTTTTCCAATGACTACATATATATATATGTATATATATATATATATATATATATTTATTGTGTTATTATAAAAACGTGTCATATGATAGTCAAATAATAAACTCTTTATTTATTCTTATGACACAGTTATTTATAATAAAAAATAAAAAAAAAAATAAAAAAAAATATACATATATATATATATATATAATAGCAATTGAAGACTATAGGAAAAGGGATAATTAGTAAAAATAAATAAATAAATAAAATAATAATAATTATAATAATATAATAATAAATGAAATAATAATATATAAACCATAAATTATTATTATTATAATATATAATAATAATAATAGATTATATTGTAATATAATATAATATATATTTATATATATATATATATATATATAATAATTGTGTATAAAAATAAGTTATATATATATTTTTATATTATTTTATTTTACTTTTTATTTTAAAATTATATTCTTATATTTTAAACTCAAATAAATATATATATTATTAATATATATAATTTATATATATATATATATATTAATTTATATAAAATAATATTATATATAAATATATTTATATACATATTTTAATTTATAAAAAAAATAAAATAATATAGTAAAAAAAAAAAAATAAAATAAATAAAAGTTAAATAAAAATTATATATATAAATATATATTATGTATTAATTATAATATATTTACGTGTATATTTATTTGTATTACATTCCTTTTAATTTAAGATTATAAAAATGTATATTTATGTACATATATATAATATATATATAATATAATATAATATGGTATTATATATTTTGTATATATACATTTATATATATATTAATATGTCATGATATATATATAATATATATATATATATATATATTTTTTTTTTTTTGAAATTGAGCAAGACGACATTTCTTAAAATTAAGTACATTTCAATGTTACTGTTATGAATATTTTAAAAGGTAAGAAAAATAAATAAAAAAGAAAAAAATGAAAAAAAAGAAAGAAAAGATATATTATACATTTGTTTTTATATTCTTATTTTAATATAAAATACACACTACTATTATAAATATACTTAATGTTTTTTTGTTTTTTTTTTTTATTTAATAATTTTTAATTATATATATAAATATATATAGCAAATAATTATGTGAGGTCAAAAGAAAAAAAAATTATGTCACATATAACTGATTATATAATAAAAAGAGTTCATATATATATAAAAGCAGTAAAAAAAAAAAAAAAAAATTAAATGATATATTTTAAATAAATATATGTATTAAATATTTGTATGCATAATATATAATATATATATATATATTTATATTTATTGCTTTTTTTTTTTTTTTTTTTTTTTTATATATTTACATAATATCATATCAACATTATATATAACTATATATTTACAACAAAAATAAAAAAAATAATAAAATTAAAAGTTATAAGAGTGTACGTATTATTATATATCATTATATGCTCATGAGGTCAGAGTACAAAATAGGAAATATATATAATAGTATATATATATATATATTTATTTATTTATATATGTAGATATATATATATTTATAACTTTTTAATGATAATTATCAAAAAAAATATTTTTCATCATATTTTATTGTATGTATTAAAATTTTATTAAGTTTGTGACATATTTATATGCACAATGTTTATAAACATTTATAATATATATATAAAAAAAAAAAATATATTCTATACGTATAATATTTATCCTAAAAAATAAAAGAAAAAGATGAAAAAAAATGGACACAAGGTAAATTAGATATATTTACACATATAAGGTCTTGTATTTTTTGAATAATAAAAAGAAAAATTATACCAGACATGGATATATAAAGGAAATTCATAAAATAATTTATCTATTATATATATATATATATATATATATATATATATATATGTAATATTTCCTTTTATTCTTGTTGTTGCGTATTGATATTGCACATTATTACAATTGTGTATTATATGATTACTTTAAAAGAAAAGCAATAAGGTGATATATCTTTTTTTTTTATGTTTTTTTTTTTTTTTTTTTTTTTTTTTTATCAATTCATAATAACGTAGAAAGGAACTATACGTATAAATATACATCATACATATATTATATATATATATATATATATATATATTAAATATATATGTTTTTTTATGTGTATCCCTTTCAGTATTGTAATTAGTATAATTTACCTCTTAAATAGGAAAAAGAAAAGGAATTTTTAAGTTATTCCTTATATGTTTTAAAAAATATATATTTTTAAAGAAGTCTTTGTGTAAATAATGTTACAAAAATTACAAGTCTATAAAAAAATAAATGTATTTATAAGATAAACTACTTGGTGTTATATATAAACATATAATACATGCTAAATTATGTTATTGACATCTTAATATATTTACGAATAATATAATTATAAGAAAATAGTAATTATTTATTAAGGGAACAAAATATACCTATTTAAAAAGATAAATAAGAAAATGTGTGTTTATATATTATTTATAATTTTATTATTATTTTTTTTTTTTTAATTTCAATTTTTTTTCTAAATAAATATATAAGAATGCAACAAAAAAATATATTTTATACATATATATATATTTTTAAATATATAATGATACTCTCTAAAAAATTTTAAATAAATATTTTAAATAAAAATTATGTCCTAATAAGTATACATTAAAATATAAATATAAATAAATAAATAAATAAATATATATATATATATATATATTTTTTATATATTAATTTTTTTTATATTATTTTTTGTATTATTAAATTTATTGCATAAGAACTATGTTCATGTTTTCAAAGTAATATTAAACATGTAATAAAAAAATATAAATATAAATATAAATACGTAAATATATATATATATATATATATATATATATATATATATATATATTAAAAATATTTCATTAAATGAGACTAAAATATAATATACAATTAATTTTCCCCTTAATGTAGAAAATTAACATTTTAATAAAAAAAAAAAAAAAAAAAAGTTTTACTAAATAATTCTGAATAAATAAATAAATAAATATATATATATATTGAGTTTTCCTTTTTTACTTTTATTTTTTGATTAACCGAATGAACAGTTCAGGAAGTTCCTTCAATTCTTCGAGGAACTTATTGAATAGTCCCCGAACATCCAGTATGCTAAATATGTGTTCTCAAAATCATAACAATAAAAGTTATAATTCAGAAAATGACATATTAATAAATATGATTTTAGAAACCTGTTTACATGAATGGTTTCCTTTTTTAAAAGATGAACATGATGATATAGATAAGGGACATAAAAAGAACCAACATAATTTAAATAACGAAATAAATAAATTGAAGAAATATTATAAAGGAGTAAAATCTTCTGACTTTCCGTTACCAAGGTTATATAAAACAAATAGAAGTATTTGTAACTTGAATGAAGATAATGAAGATGAATCTATTTTTTATAATAGTAATAGTATATATATGAATATATTAAATGAAAGTAATACAGACAATGTACAGATAAATAATCATTTTAATGAACTCGTTAATTATCAAGAAAATAAAGAAACACAAAAAGAAGTTACATACGATTATATGAAAAAAGAAGAACAAAAAAGTGATGAAAAATGTGTAAATGTTACAAATGATGTGAATGAGAATATTTCCTTTTATGATTGCATAGGCGATATCAATAGTATTAATAATAACAACAATAATAATAATATTAATAAAGAGGATGAATATGTTCAGGAAACGTTTTCATCACGTCAGGACAAAACATTGAACACTATAAATGAGAAAAAAGAAAATTTAAAGAATTATATGGATATCAAGGAAAAACTATATTTAAAAAAAAAGGAAGACGAAAGTGTTAATAAAGAGGAACATGAAAACGTATCATTAGAAGGAGGAAGGAATTATAATTGTGATAATAAATATAATGGTAAACGCGATGATTTTTATAACGACAAGAGTGATAATATTAATCATTCGAATTTTGATAGCTCCCCTATGTGGTTAAAAAATTACAAGAACATTTCTAATTATAGTACTAATAATATCATCCATATGAATAATACATATAATACTATGAGCAGAATTGAAAGTAAACATAGTATTAAGGATGAGGAAAATAAAATTATTAATGCAAATAAAAAAAATGTTAACATATATAATACTATAGAAGTAAATGTGGATTCTACAAATAATGTCAGCATAGAAGAAAATGATATTTATTTGGATGATGATAATAGAAATATAAATTCCATCATTCAAGAAATAAAAAATGAAGAAGCAAAAGAAAAAGATTTTACAATGGATTCTTATGGAAATATGTACCTACGTATATGTATGAAAGTCTTAAAAAAAAACGTAGATTATTTTTTATCACCCATGAAATTAAATAATGAAAAACTTGTTTATGAAAAAAAAAAAATCAAAGAAATATTAAAATTGTATGATAAATTATTTTATAGCCATTTTAAATTCATACCAAATAAAATTTACAAAGAAATATTGAGACCTATATATACCTACTATCAAAATTTAAAATCCAATATTGTAGGTGGTGTATCAACTACATCCTTCGATGCAAAATCAAGAAATGTTTCCATTTCTTCTTCCTGTTCTTCTTTTCGCAGGGATTTTGACATACCAAAAAAGAACTGTACGTATTTAAATTTGTGCAAATATATACATAAATAAATTAATATATATATATATGTGTGTGTTCCGGTTTACCTTTTAATTTACTATACATTATTTAATTATTTATTTCATTTTATTATGATTTTTTTTTTTTTTTTTTTTTTTTTTTTTTTTTTTTTTTGTAGCAACGTGCAAAGAAGATGAAGAAAGCAAAGTTATACAAAAGAAAAATTCATTTTCAAGTGAATATACCAATTTAGGGAGCTTTTCAAATATTATTAACGACATGACTGTTAAAAATATATTACAGGAGGTTGATGAAAATTCCGATATAAGTCATTTAGAAAAGGATTATAAATATGTATACAAAGATTTATTAAAATTGAAAAGTTTATTATTAAAGAAAAGATATTACAAAAATATTTTATTCGAATATCAAAAGAATTTTGTTCAAATTAATAATAGATGTGTTAAAACTTATAGGGATATATATCCTGTGGAGAAGGAGTATAAAACATATACTCAAATAAAAAAGCAAACAATTGAAGTGATCAATTCGATTAATATAAATTATAAAAAATATTATTCAAATATATAAAGAGAAATTTTAACATGTGAAATGTATTATATATATATATATATATATATATATATGTATATATGTATGTATTATTTGTTATTTTAATTTTTTTTTGTTCATATTAATATTCTTATCTTCCGTTTGTAAATAAAATTTCCATTTCATTTTTTCTCATATTTGCAATTAATACACTTATTAATATTTAATTAATTTTGAACATATTTATATGTGTTCACATTCAAACTTATTTTACATTATACTTGTAGAAAATAATTAAGGGAAATTAAAATGGACATTTATTAATTTAATATATATATATAAATCTTTTTTTTTTTTTTATTAAAAATATAGCTACATATATATATATATATATATATATATATATATATTTTTTTTTATGAACAGTTCAGGTAAAAAAAGAATAAAGTAATTAAAAAAAAAATGCACACATATATTTTCATATATATATATATATATTTTTTTTTTTTTATTTTATGATATGCAAATATATGAGCATTTATTTAATATTACCAAAAAAAAAAAAAAAAAAAGAAAAAATTCATATATCATTCGAATCATTATTATTTTCATATTTTTCAAAATATTTTTTAAAATATAAAACAGCTGCGTTTATATTTTTTATTTGATCTGCTGGAAAATTGAGAATATTTTTATCTTCAGGTACTTGTTCTTGTTTTTTCAATCTTGTATTTTTAATTTGTGCTCGTAAATTAATCATTCTTTTTTGTTTCATTAATTTCCTTTTGGTGGTTGGTGGAACATGTCCTTTATGTTTTTCTTTCAAGTATTCTACATTTTTACATTCTTTAACACCTTTTAAAAACATTTTAATAACTTCGACTTTTGTTAAATCTTTTCGATTAACCAAATCAATTTCCACACTAGCATTCCTTAAACGCTTCATATAAGTAGTAAAATTACGTTTCGATATGTTCCTATTCTTTTTCATTATATTTGGAAAGACAAAAAATGCGTTATCATTATTTAAAGTTATAATTATACTTTTATATGGTACAAATAACAAAGCAAAACATAAAAAGAAAATCTTCATTTATCAATGATGTATATACAGAAAAAATTAAAATAAATATGCAAAATAATATGAGTTATATATTAAGGGAGATTTTCTTACATTAGATTAGTCAAATAACAAAAAAATAAAATAAAATATACAAAATAAAAAATAATATATACATATATATATATATATGTGTTAATTAAAGGCTTAGACCTTAAAATATTTGAAAATTTTATCTTAATTCAAGTGCATATAACTAAATACTCCTAAAAAGAAAATATTAAAAAAAATAAAAAACACAAAAAAACAAATTGGGAAATATATAATATACATAATATAATTATAATACAGGTATATGTACAAATCACAATAAAATAAATTATTTTGAAATTATATATGTACGTTTTTAAATGTGTCGAGAGAAAAGAAAAAATAGCATATGCAAAAGGAAAATGTTCACTTACCAATATATAATACCAAGGAACACAGAACAAAATCGAATATTATTTTTTCCCTCTTAACATTAAAAAGACTTTTATTAGATATCTTTGGAAAAAAAATAAAATATAAGTATATATATGTGTATATGACAAAATGATATAATATATATAAATATAAATATAAATAAATAAATATATATATATATATATAAACATATATATATAATATTTATATGATTTTTTACTTGTTCTCGCAGTGCTACTGAAAAGGTCAAGTTTCCTAATGCAGTGAAAATAGCTGCAACTGATATTTTTTCATCAAAAGAACATGAAAAATATCCATATATATATAAAAGAAGAATATTAACAAATGTAATTATAATATAAATATCTACAAATTTGATATTTCTTGGGGTATTTTTATAATTCTCGTAAAATGTACTTAATATTTTGTTCATTTTTTCATACTATTTTTTTTTTTTTTTTTTTTTTATGTTATATATAAATGTAATTCAAACAAAAAAAATAATCAGAGTCATATTATATTTTTTTATAATGGGACATAAATATGTAAATATATATACACCAAAATAATAAAATAAGAATATTATCAAAGAAAAAGTTAATAATATAAAAAAAATATGTTATTTGTAATATATATATATATATATATATAATATAATATTTATTAATTTAAAATGTGAAAAATACGTGTAATATATTCACATATTAAGAAAATAATATCAATGTGTTCTCAAAATTATATAATAGTTACTACATATTTTGTTAAAATATATAAGCCTTATGAATATATATATATATATATATATATATAATATAATATATATATACTCATGATTTTTCTTGCTTTTAATTTTTGCACTTGTCAATTTTGTACTATAGGAAATAAATAAAATAGAAATGAATAAATAATATATATATATAATATTATATATATATATTTATTTATATAATTAATTTTTAATTGATATGTTTTTATTATAATATAATATAATATAATATAATATTTTCTTATTTTACTTTTTTTTTTTATTTTTTTTATTTATTTTTCTTTTATTTGATATTTTTATTGACCTATTTGATTATCATTTCGACGTGATTTTTTTTTTTTTTTTTTAATCCATAAAATTTGTAAGCAATATAAAATGCAGGTTATAAAATTATAAACCACATATATATAATATATATATATATATGTATATATATATATATATATATAATTTTAATCTTTTGAAGAGTGTTAAAGTTTATAATTGGTATGAGTGGAGAATTTTAAGTATTTATTCATAATTTAATGTTATAATTCATTGTTATAATTTGTTCTTATAAATTATTATTATTGTTATATATTTAAAAATGAATACACTTTTACGTTTAAAAGGGTTATATGGTAATACACAGAAAATATGTGATAATGTTTTAAGAAAGTGTTATAGTATTAAAAGGAATATAACAAATAGTGATATTGAAGCATTGTTAGATGACAATATATTTTATGAGAATGAAGAAGGGAGAAAAGGATGTTTAGAAAATTGTTATGTCATAAAATATATGAAGAATGGGAAAATAGGCTTTGTATATAATAGAACAGATATTTTTGATAGTATGGGAAATATTGATATGGTTTATATGAATAAAATAAATAATGATAATAAAAAGAATATACGTCCAAGTAATCATATGTGTTATGTGAATGAAAGGATGAGAAATAATTTTTTATATAATGAAAATAAGAAATATAATTCATTAAATAATATATTTAATTTTAAAAATTATAAGATTTGTAGAACAGAATCATTTTATGGATTAGAAAATATAGGAAATTACAAATATTTCAGTTCAAGCATAGGATTTAATAGTAATAGTAATAATAATAATAATAATAATAATATGATGATGATGAAGGTTAATGATAAAACGGGAAAAAATTTGAGTGGTGGTAGTAGTAGATGTGATATAAAATATAATAATATAGAGAATAATAGAATAGATATAAATAATAATATAAGGAATAAAATATTGAAGAATAATAAATTAAGTGGTAATTTTATAAATAATAAGGATAATAAAACATTAAAAGAAATATATTTGGATAAAAAAGAAAAAGAGAAATTAATTAAGATGTATTTATTATTAAGTTTATTATTAATGCCATTTGGATATATATATATGTATTGTATTGAAAATGATATAACAGTAGAAGAATATATAAAAATGATGAAAAAAAAAGGAGATATATTAGAAAATAAATATAATGATATATTAAATGAATTTATAGATAAATATTTCCCTCTAAGTAATGAACCTTTATTACCAGATTTTAAAGATTTGAATTATCCAGAAAATTTACCTACTTTAGTTATAGATTTAAATTATGTGATAGCTAAGTTAGAATATGATAGGAAAACAGGTTGGAGAGTATTAAAAAGGCCATATGCTGATAGATTTTTTAAAGAATTATCAAGTTTTTATGAAATCGTAATCTGGTCAGATGACAATTTTCCTGTAGCTCAAGAAGTAATATCTAAATGGGGTATACCAGCCATTGGTTGTCTACATAGAGATCAATGTTCAAAAAAAAAAAAATCCTATGTAAAAGATTTAAAAAGATTAGGTCGTAATCTAGATAGAGTTGTAATTATTGATCATGATGCTAAAGCATTTATGTTACAACCAGAGAATGGTATATTAATAAAAGAATTCCATGGAGATTTAAATGATAAAGAAATGTTATGTCTAATTGATTTATTAAAATCTTTTGCTATAAGTACTCATGATATATCCCAATTTTTAAAAAAACATGGAGGTGGTGATTATAATATAGGAAAAAGATATCTACAACAAAAAATTGATACTGAACAAAAATCACAACGTATCAGAAATATAGGTAAAATATTTCATCTAGATAATAAAAAATCTCCAAACGGCATTTCATTTAATTCGTAAAATTAGTATATACAAACATATATATATTATAATATTTATTATTTTTTATTATTTTTTATAATTTTTTTTTTTTTTTTTTTATAATTTTTTTTTTTAATATATGTGTATATTTTGCACATTTGTCAATTTAACACGTTCAAATTTTTCAAAACAAAAAAAACAAAAAATTTTTGTATATATATATATATATATATATATATATATGTATGTATGTATGTATGTATGTGTGTATGTACATGCATTTGGTTACATCTCTGTTTATATATTTACATGTATGTCATTTTTGATATAAAATTCTTGAATTCTTCTGCTGCCCTTATTCCTGTTTTCTTAATGTCCAACACATAGTCATGATTGCTTTTATTTTCTTTTGCTAAATATTTGTCTTGCTGGTATTTCATTGTGAGGATTTTTTCTATCTCTTCTATTGTACATATATTATCATTTTGTGAAAGTAATAAATTGAATGCATTAATATCATATATGTTAGATAAAAATATTTTTAATAAAAATTGTATTTTATTTAATCTGCTTGTGACATAATTATAATATGTTTGTGGAACTATTGTTGCGTCTTCTGTATATTCAATATTTACATGAGGTTGAAACAATAAATTGGTTTTTTCAAATGATAAGAAATTTTTATTTGTTGTATTTTCTTTACTTGTTATTTTATGAAGTATTGATATATCTTGATTTTGTAATTTATTATTTCTTTCATTTTGATTATTTGTTTGAGTGTTTTCCTTACTTTGATTAGTACCATTCAATATATCTGTCATACTAAACAACATTTTTTGCATTTCATATGAATCGAGAAGGAGTTGTTGAGCTGTTATGTTTGTTATATATGTAAAAGAAAAGATTGTATTATAAAATTGTTCAATAATTAAAGTGGTTGTTTTTTCTAATAAATATGTTAAGCATGTATTATCAAATATATTTTTAAAAAAAGAAAAATATTGATAAAGTAATTTTTTAATATTTTCCATATAAATAGATTTTTCACATAAATTATTTATATCATATATATTACATATAGTAATATTTGATATAATTTTATTTATTTTTTCTTTTATATATAAAATGATATTTTTTATACATTTTATTTTTATATTTAAGAAATATTTTTCTTCATCTTTAAAAGATATATATATAAAATATGAAGGATCCATATATTTTTGTAATTGTTCATAAGCTTCATTAATATTAGAATTGACATATGAACATGTATTAATTAATATAGATAATAATTTGATATCTTCGATTTCTTGTGATTCTTGTATTTTTCCAATAATTCTTTTATTTAATTCATCAGAATATTTAAATAATAACGTTTTAAAAAAAAAAATAAAATCATATAATGTTTGACAGTTACTAAATAAAAGTATCATATTAATATAGCTTTTATATAAATGAAATATAGAATAGGATGATTTATATACATTATCAATATTATTATTATTATTATTATTATAAATATTATGGTGAATAATTTTTATGTCTGTATTGTAATATGTATTATTACTTTTATGTAAATTTATATTATTTATTTCATCTATATCAAAATTATTAAAATCGATATTTCCAATGTTTTTAATACCTTTATAATTTTTTATATCACTTATATAATCTTCTTTGTTTTCTTTTATAATATTTTCAAACTTATTTAATATTTTTTTTTCTTCATGTTTAAGCCAATTACATAGAAAGCTATCAAATGAGCAAGAGATAGAACCTTTAAAGTTTGTAACACTTTGACAATTATTCATATTATTATTATGTGTATATGTAATATTGTTATCTTCCTCTTGAGATATAGTACTTTCCATATTTAAATCTCTATGTATTAATTGAGTGTTTTTTTTTTTGTTCAAGGATTTAGTTTCTTCACTTTGTTCATTATGCTTATCTATACTTATGTTTAATTCTTTTTGATCGTACTCGTTATTAATAGAATTATTATTTTCTAAGGAGGATATATCCACATTAATATTTTTTTTTTTTTTTTTTTTGGGTACGTTTTTTTGTAACAAGAGTTCTGGGAAAGGGAAATCTAAAGATGAATAATCTTGAAATGTAGAGATTTGACTAGTTGAATAATATTTAATATTTTTGTTTAAGAAGTTTTCAAAATTAATAACATTGATGACTGTTTTTATTAGATCTGTTGTATTGTTTGTGTGTTCCATTGTAGAAGACATAATTTTAAGAACATGTTTTTTAGTTATTAAACAAAACTTTGTTACAATATGGAATCTTATGTTATACACTGAAGGAAATATATGAGAATAAACATTATCATAATTATTTAGAGCTCTCTTGATCCATGATATTCTTCTATCTATACTATCTAATGTATGAGCTTGATTTTCAAATATAGAAATAAATTTTTCTAAGAAAAAATTTGTGAATTTCTTAGAAACCTTTTTTATGAATGAAGAATTTAAATAATATAGGCAATTGCATGCATCAAATAGGTTAATTCGAATATAATTATGATGATGATTATTATGATTATTATGATTATTCTTATGATTATTATTATTATTATTATTATTATTATAATTATTATGATCATCATTAATATTATTATTTCCAGTATTGTTCATGTTATTATTATTATTATTATTATTATTATTATTATTATTATTATTATCATGATTATCCTTCTGTATGGGTATCAGGTGATCATTCAAGATGACCTCATTTTTTTCTATTAATATATGAGGATCATATATCAAATCTATATCCTCTTTTATTTGACTTTTTAAATCTTTAAATAATATATTAGTCTCATTATACAGATTTTGTAATTTGTAATTTGTTTTTAAATCTGCAAAATGTGCTAACATTTCTTTTATAATATGTATTAAATAAATAGAATCTTTATATTCTCTTTTTATAGCTTTTTTTTTTAATTTACTAATAGCTGTTATAAGTATGACTATACGTTTTAATAATATTATAGTTTGTGTTACATTTTGTTTTCCTGTATCTAATTTTTTAATATCCTTACATAAATTTATTAAAACATCTTCATTCTTTGCAGTCTTTTTATCAATATCACTTATTATATTATTTATTAATTTTGTTCTTTCTTTAATACTCTTGAACATTTTTTCATATTCATTTTTCATCAATATATATTTTTGTACTCTATCATTAATATTATCATCTATGTCTTTGATTTTATTATTTATCTTTTCTAAATAATTATCTACACTTTTCAAATTTAATATATTTTCATTTATATAATTAATCACAAAATTTTCATCTACCTCATTTGCATAAATTTTATTTTCTTCACATAGGAAAGAGACCGGGTGAGACTCTGCCTCTGCTTCTGTGTTTGGTTCTGTGTTTGGTTCTGTGTTTGTTTGTGCGTTTGGCTCTGTGTTTGTTTGTGCGTTTGGCTCTGTGTTTGTTTGTGCGTTTGGCTCTGTGTTTGTTTGTGCGTTTGGCTCTGTGTTTGTTTGTGCGTTTGGCTCTGTGTTTGTTTGTGCGTTTGGCTCCGAGTCCTTCGTTTTTTCCTTAATCTCCAAAGGAATCATTTTTTTGCATGAACAATAAAGAAGGTTTGTTCAAATATGTGACCATATAAAAAAACTATTCATACAAATATATATATATATATATATATATGTGTGTTATATTTTATTTTTTTTCATTATTTTATTTTGTTTGGATAGTTTTTTTATACTAATAATTTATTTAATATTATGTTAACTGATAAGGGTATCTTTTATTATACAAATGATATAAAATACATAAATATTTTTATTGTGAACCTATTAAAAAAGAATTGATATGTTATGTTTACATATGAAAAAAAAGGAAAAAAAATAAATATAAACATAAATATAAAAATAAAAATATATTATAAATATAAAAATAAATATATATATATTTATAATATGTGAAGTGTTCATCTTTCTTTTTGGTCCTTTTTTTTTTTTTTTTTTTTTTTTTTTTTATATTAAACACGTGTAAAATGATATTATAATTAATAAGTGTTTCTCATTTTTTTTTTTTTCTTTTCTTTTCTTTTCTTTTTTCGATGTGATAAAAAATTAATATAATTATATTTTACTAAATGGAAATTTTTTTTTTTTTTTTTTTTTTTGAAGTTTATCCACTTTTCATATGATCACAAAAAAAAAAAAAAGAAGGAAATATAAAACAAAATAAAACAAAACAAAATAATGAAAATGAAAAAAAAAAAAAAAAAAAAAATTAAAATATAAGAATTACATATGAATATATATATATATATATATATATATATATATATATATTCAATAAAAAAAATACCAAAAAAAAAAAAAATTAAAATAATAATAAGTAATTAAAATTAATATGATATTACATATTTTACGAATGAATAAAGGTTACACTAAAAAAAAAAAAAAAATACATATGTACATATATATATATATATATATATATATATATATTGTAATACATTTTTATAGGAACCAGAATTTTACCTATTTACATAAAAAAAAAAAAATATATATTAAAATATTAAAAGAATATAATGTGTGAATAGTTAATTTTTTAGTAGACATAAAAAATATTTAATTTATATATTTTTTTTTATAAAAATTCTGCATCAACCAAAATTTTTTGTTCTGATTGTCGTAGAAGAAATGCTATATTTTCGGCTCTTTCAAAATTTTTGAAGTATAGATTATCTACTTTTCCTTTAATTTTTAATGAGTTATATATAGAGTATGCTCTTTTATAATCACATGTTGTTATATATTTCATTAGTGTTTCTATAAATTCTTGTTTATCATAATTATCATCATAGATAACCAGTTTAGCATAATGTATATCTTCAAACGTTGGATCCTCATCTTCATATACATCTATATTTTCATCGCAAAACCCATAAGAATCTAAATCATTATTAGGAATATCTATATCATTAAAATTAACATTGTCATCATCATTATCATCATCGTCGTCGTCATTGTCATCATTTCCAACATTTATGTCATCATCCTTCAAAATATTTTCATCATTATTTTTCTTGTATTCATTTTCGCTAGTTATATTCCACTTTATTAGGCAATTTATTGATTTTATGATAACTTTCTTTTTACTCTTTGTTTTATCGTCTTCTTGAGATTTTGTAATAATATTAGATGAGGAGTCCCTTCCTCCATTATTATTTTCACCACTTATTTTATCATCACCATTTTTTTTATCATCACCATTTTTTTTATCATCACCATTTATTTTATCATCACCGTTTTTTTTATCATCACCGTTTTTTTTATCATCATCGTTTTTTTTATCATCATCGTTTTTTTTATCATCATCGTTTTTTTTATCATCACCATTTTTTTTATCATCACCATTTTTTTTATCATCACCATTTATTTTATCATCACCATTTATTTTATCATCACCATTTTTTTATCATCACCATTTTTTTATCATCACCATTTTTTTATCATCACCATTTTTTTATCATCACCATTTTTTTTATCATCACCATTTTTTTTATCATCACCATTTATTTTATCATCACCAT
>LT969556.1:1014427-1051927 GCA_900097035.1 Plasmodium blacklocki (nom. inval.)
TTTTTTTTATCATCATTTTCATCAAAATTTCTTCTAAAGGGAATCTTTCCTTTACCATGTCGCTCCTCAAACCTCTCATTAAAGTCTAACTCTTTTCTCTTTGTTTTTGACATATATCTGATTTTGGCTAGTTCAACATCCTTCTTAGCAAAATGTACAACTGGTAGTTGTTTCTTTTCATTTATAATCCAGTTTTTAAATAAAACATCTAGATCCTTTTTATAAGAAAAAGTTCTGTATTCTGCATCTACATAAGTTTCTAATTCATATATATCTAAATTTGGATTATAATTATCATAAAATATTTTATAAAAATAATCACGCATAGCATATACTTTTTTATATAACAAATTATCTTTATCATTTTTAATATCATCGATTCTGTTTAAGTCGATTTTATTATCTTCAGTTAAGACATTCATATCACGAAATTCTGCATGCATTTTTTCACAAATTTTGGTTAAGATTTCATATTTTAATTCTGGGTTCTTTCTTATTGCAGATAGCCAATTTGGTTCATTTGAATTATTACAATAATGATAATTATTATTATTATTATTGTTATTATTATTATCATCATTATTATTATTATCATCATTATTATTATTATCATCATTATTATTATTATCATCATCATTATTATCATCATTATTATTATCATCATTATTATTATAACTGTTTATATTTTGTTTTCGCTCTTCTTTATTATCCCCTTGATGATAATTTATTCGTTGCTGTACAAATGTTTGTTCATTTTTATTAGTAAGATTAGATTTGTTTACAACATTGTCAACCTTTTTTAGATTATCATTATTCTTATGAAGCTCATTCGAAAGATTTTGATTCCTATAATTTCCATAAACGACAGTCATTATATGTTTCATTTGGTTATTTTTATCATAACGTTGAGCATATTCATAGAAAGGTTGAAACTTTTCTTGGTTGTAGAAAATATTAAGATTTTTCTTTTTTTCGTTATCTAAAAAGTCATCAATGGATACTTCTTTATATGTATTATCAAAATTATTTATATAAGAATTTGTATTGATATCATATTTATAGAGATTAAAAATATTATTAGAATATATATAGCTATGTTTTAAAATGTAGTTTGGTATGTATTTAGTTTTTTTTATAATTTTATCAAATAATTCATGTCTTTGAAAATATTTCATTTTATTTTTTTCTTCATCATGACCAATAATATCAATATTATAGTTTAATGAAAATAATTTATAAGAAATTTTCCTCATACGATCATATAAAGAATTTAAAAAATAAAAATATTTATGTACATTTTTATTTATCCATATATTATTAATATATTTAACTAAAAAAAAGTCATCCATATATTTTTCTCTATCTACGTTAGTAATAATATTTAAAAAATATTTATATATATTATATCCAATATGATCTTCATTTTGTAAGGATATTTTTTTTAGTTGTAATAACTCTTTATATATATCATCATTTATATTATCTTTATTTATATTAGTGATATTCACTTTTTTGAAATAAAAATAAATATTATTTATATCAATAAATGTCTTGTCTTTTACATTTTCTTTTTCTTTATTATTATTATTATTATTATTATCATTATTATCTATGTTGACAATATCTTCATTTGTATTATTATTCTTTTCATTATAATACTTATTAAAATTTGAAAATTTTATAAAATTTCTACTAGTTTTTTTTTCACGATCATATAAATGATTCATATATGTATTATTATTTTTTTCTTTTTCTTTTTCTTCTTCTGTTTCTGCTTCTGTTTTTATATTTTCATTTACATTTTTTTTTTCTTTTGATTCTAAATTTTTGTCATCATAATATATATGATTTTTATCTATATATATATTATTCACATCTTTATATAATATCTCGTTTATGGCATCATTATTTTTATTTCGTATACTTTGTATTAATAAATATAATTTGTTTTGTGATAATAAATTTAATATATCTTCACTCGGAAGACATGTATATTCACCTTGCAAATTAAAATAATCTCTTTGTCTAGGATGATATAACACTGGAGTTGGATATATGCTGGATTTTTTTCTTTTCCTTGGCCTTTTTCTATGTTGTAATTTTGTTGATTTTAATTGTACTCTTCCGGACATAAATATTTTATTAGTAAACGTCTTTAATTTTATTTTTAAATTATAATTTATATATCTCTTAATATTTATTGCCCATATAATTAAAAAGAATAAGATTATTCTTTTCATTTTTTTCTATCACACAGGAGAAAAAAATCAAAAAAATAAAAAATTTAGTCAAATAAAATAAATAAAACTAAAGAAAAAATATACTTCACACATTTAATAATATAATTGATGAGGCGATTTTTTTTTTTTCTAATTTTTGTTATTTTTTTTTTTTGCTCCTATAATTTCACTTATAATTTTTCATAATTCTATAATAAGAACTATATCTTATATCATCAGTATTTAATAAGGCGAAAAATAAAATAAAATCAAATCAAATCAAATATGTAATAATATAAGGATCTTCTCATTTTACTATCAAATCTGAAGGAAACAAAAAAAAATAAAAAAAAAAAAAAACCAAAAATACAAATGAATTATTATTATTATTATTATTATATATATATATATATATATATTTTTTTTTTTTTTTTTTTTCTTTTTCTGTTTATTTATTTATATAACCAAATAATGAGAAGAAGAAATATATAAAATAATATATATTTTTGTATCTTAATAAAGAAAGAAAAAGGAGAAAGTGTTAATTTTTTTAAAAGTGCCAGAAAAAAAAAAAAAAAAAAAAAAAAAAAAAAAAAAAAGTCAAATGATATGATTTAATCATCAGCTCTTTTCAAAATGAAAATAAAAAATATAAGATATATTTTAAAATAATATTATTATACGTTATATATATAATATTTATATATGTGTACCTGTTATATTTCTTTCTTATTAAGGTATATGTAATAATATAAAAATTTATATATATGTGAAGCCCATTATTATAGCTTTAACATATTTATGATTTAAAATTTTTTTTTATTATATAAAAATGTTGAACCACAAAATAAACATGTAATATACCTAATGTACTGAAAAAAGCATTTTTAAAAATATTATATATCTTATTTTTATTATATTTATGAAAATATAAAATGTACAATATATAATAACATAGCACGATATATATTCACTTAGCTATTCCATGTTTCTTAATAATTAAAAAATTAATAAATAAATATACAAATAAATAAATAAATAAATAAATATATATATATATATATATATATATATATATATATATATATATATTAACCAAACAAGTAAATAGTTTTAATTTAGTGTTTTTTTTTTTTTAATAAAAAGTTATTCAATATAACTTTTACAAAAAGCTACAAGCATATTCAAATGAAAAAAAAAAAAATAAAATAATAAAATAAATATGTATATATTGAAATGTGTATTTATATATATATATATATATTTATTTATTTATTTATTTATACAATATTTTTATAATACAAATATTTATCTATCCATATATATATGTTATATATCGGTTATTTAAAGTACAAAAAACGATTTCCACATAAAGTGAACATAGGTAATAATATATATGTATATTTATATATTTTATTTTTGAATATTATGTCCATATAAACTTTGGAATGTCGTCATTCGAAGAATTTTTTTTTTCTAACTCCATTTCATATAGAGGTGAGATGCTCCTTAATCTTTCAACCGATTTTACTAGGTTGATACACAATTGTTGTACCTCAAAAAAAGTAGTAAATCTATTGAAACCTATTCTAATAGATGTATGTGCTATATCTTCTGAAATTCCTATAGATCTAAGCACATAACTAGGCTCTAATGTACTTGATGTACATGCTGAACCTGAACTTAGAGCTATTTCATTTAAAGACATTAATAAACTTTCTCCTTCAACAAATAAAAAAGAAATATTCATATTTCCATAATATCTATTTATTTGACATCCGTTAAATACAATATAATCTAAATGTTTCGTTAAATAATCTTTTACATAATTAAAAAAGAATCTAACTTTTTTCTCATCTCTATTCATTTCTAAAGAACATACCTTGGCAGCTTCCCCAAAACCAACAATTAAATGAGTTGGTAATGTTCCTGATCTTAATCCTCTTTCTTGACCACCTCCATGAATTAAAGCATTTAATCTGATATTTGGTTTTTTTCTTTTTATATATAAAGCACCTATACCTTTAGGTCCATATAATTTATGTCCAGACATTGATAATAAATCAATATTCATCTTTTGTACATCGATAGGGACTTTTCCAGTAGCTTGTGAAGCATCAGTATGAAATAAAATATTTTTTTCCTTACACAAATTTCCTATATTTTCAATATCTTGTATAACACCAATTTCATTATTTACAAATATAAATGATACCATTATAGTATTATCCTTAATACTATTTTTTATATCATCTAATTTTACTATACCATTTGTATCTGGTTTTAAATAGGTTACTTCAAATCCATTTGTTTGTAAAAATCTACATGTTTGTAAAATACATTTATGTTCAATTTGAGATGTTATAATATGATTCTTTTGTTTATTCAATTTATTATAATATGTACATATTCCTATGAGAGCAAGATTATTACTTTCAGTTGCTCCTGATGTAAATATTATTTCCTTGTTGTTTTTACCATTTATTAAATTCAAAATATTTGTTCGTGCATCCTCGACAGCCTTTTCTGATTCCCATCCAAAAAAATGATTTCTTGAATGAGCATTTCCATATATATATGTCATATATGGTAGCATCTTATCTAATACTCTTGGGTCAATCATCGTGGTTGCTTGACTGTCTAAATAAAATCTGTTCATCTTTTTTTTTTTATTTTCGTCAACTACATCATCAATGTTGTCTTTCCATCCTTGTCCTTCATAATGCAAAACACCAGAATTACTACTACTATTATTATTATATTGAGTATTATTACTAAATATATTATTATCTTTATATTTCTCTTCATTTATATTAACATTTCGTTCAGAATCATACATATTGTACTTTCCATTTTTTAAATAATTTGTTGACCCATTTTGGCTGTTTTCATCATATTGTAATGTACCGTTCAGGTAGTTTTCGATTTTTACCTGACCATGTTCAGAATGTTCCTTCATGGAACTCCAGTTATTGTGGAATAATTTGTTAAGATTACTGATATCTTCATAGGTACGACAATTTACAAAATTACCAAGTGCGTTCTTTTTGTTTTGTAGTTTTATATGTTTTATTATTTGAAGAAATTTCATTACAAAATTGAAGAAAGAAATTAATAACAACTTAAAAAAATAAAATAAATGAATGAATAAATAAATGAATGAATAAATAAATGAATGAATAAATGAATGAATAAATAAATGAATGAATAAATGAATGAATAAATAAATGAATGAATAAATAAATGAATGAATAAATAAATGAATGAATAAATAAATGAATATATAAATGAATAAATAGATGAATAAATAGATGAATAAATAAATGAATATATAAGATGTATTAAGATGCTGATATAAAATTAAATTTATAAGGTATCAAATTATAAGGGCTGAGGTCTTTTAAAACATAGAAAATGAAGAGAAAGTTTTATTCCTCTTGATAAAATGTATCAACATTTTTTAGTATGAAATTAATTATATATATATATATATATAATATAAACAAAACATATAATAGTAACATATTAAATTAAAAGGTTTAACTTATTTTACATGTTAATATATATATATATATATATATATACAATATATTCATCATATTTTAATTAATATTTTATGATTGATAATTATTTATAAACCATCATATTTAAAAAAAAAAAGAAAAAAAAAAAATAGAATTTGTAATAATAATATTGCATATATAGTAAAATATATAATATATATATTTAAATATATAATAATATTGAATATAATAAAAAGTTTTTAAAAAACAAAAATGTAGAGGGCATTTTTTAATTATGACGAGAAGGAAATATTATATACGAATTTTATATAGGAAATATTATTGTTCATAAATAAATAAATACATACATAAATATATATATATTTATATGTATATATATATATTTTTTTTTTTATTAAGAAAAAGAAAAACATATAATAAATATAATATAATTGAATACTATATTATATTTGTTTACATATATAAGTTTGTATAATATATTTACAAAATATTGTATTTTTATAGGAGTATCTCTTTTGAGAGAAATATATTATGTATAATATTATAAAATACAAGATGGCACTTCATTATATATATATATATATATATATTTAAAAACATTATAATATTATTTTATTATACAAAAAGATAAATTATATTTTAAATATCATATAATTATAATAATTTATATTATTCCATAAATTTTTTAAAAATTTAATTGTTTTTATAAAAAGTGTTAATTTTTTAATTCATAAAAAAATATATATGAAAGGAGAGAATAAAGCTGTTTTCAAAATTTCTCTTTTTCAAGACATCAAAAACAAAAAAAAAAAAAAAAAAAAGTGAAAACAAAAGAATAAAATGACAAATCACTTTTTAATTAATTAAAAGAAAAGAAAAAAAAAACAAAAGAAAAATTTTAATTATTATAACATATTAAATGTAATATATATATATATATATATATATATATATTTTTATATGTGTATATGCTCAAATATATTGTGAACGTGAAAAATGTAGGATATGACAATGACATTAACTGAATTTCCAATTAATTTATATTTTTGTCTATCTGTTAAAAAATTTGGAAAGACAAATTCATGACATAAACAATTATTTTTATGATAATTTTGATAAGTATGATTATTTGCATTTGTTATATTTTGATATGTTAATAAACATGCATTTTTATTTTGTACATCACAATAATGTACATTACTAAAGTAAGCACATGTATGATTAATATGATCGATATTCCAAAAAATATTTCCATATGTGTTTTTTCTTTTTTCATTCTGGTTTACGTTTTTATTATTTGTTTTCATTTTAAATCCCATTAATCTAGAAATCTCTGTAGGAGTAAAATATCTTACATTTTGTTCATATTTTTTCATGCAATTTTTTTTTTCCTGCTTTTCATATGTATCATTATCAGAGTGAGATATCGGATTGCATGTATAATTAGATGTATGTACATATTCATTATTCTCTTTTGTTGACACATTTGTTTTTTTTTTTTTTGTTTTTTGTTCATCGCAATTAGAATCTTTCTTTCGATCGTAATATAATATAGAACCTGAACCTTTTATATACCTTCCATAATTAGAAGTAAAACACATGGCGTAATTTCTTTTTGCTTTCATATGATTGGTTGGTTCATCACGAGAAATATTGTTTACGTTTCCTTTTTTCTGATGATGATAATAATTTGCCACATTGCAACAACTGCTTGTTTTTTGATTAATGTTTATTATATCAAAGCAATAAGAAGCGTTTTTTTGTAATACTTGATTTTGAACTTGATAATTATCCAAATAATTATTATATATATTAATATGATTCCATACATTATTTGTTATATTAAAATTATTATTAACATCTAGATATGTTATTAAATTTGGTGTATAGAATATAACATTTTCACAAGAGATATTATTATAATTATCACTTTGGTTATTTTCTTGTTCATGTATATTATTTTTATGTAAATAATTCTTGGGTATTAAAGAATTTGAATATAAATTTAGATGCTTATCCTTCATATAATTTTTTTCTGATAAATTATTTGCATGTTTAAAATCATAATTTTTTTTTTTACATATACAATAAAATCGAAGGCGTTCATTGGGTATACCGAATTGTAAAGGAGAAAGTAAATATGTCTGAAAAGAATAATTATTTTTTATAGAATATATAAAATATATAAAAGAAGAAGAGAGTTCAAAATTTTTTACATTTTCAATAAATATATACTCTGGTAAATTTTTAAAATCTACTTTCGTAAGTAAGGTACATATGTGTATAAAGCTTTTTGTTCTTTCATCTTTATCATTGTATAAATAATTGTTTAGCTCGTCTATATTTAAATTATCTATATTAAAGTGATAATTCTCATTACCATGATGATTACTATTAAAAGTATTGTTATCATTACAAATGTAATTATTTTCATCTTCCTTGTGTACATTTCTCTTGCAGAATAGGAGATCCAAATTTATTTCTTTAAATTTTTTATTTTGTCTTGTATATGGCTGACAAGGATTAGAAATTAATAAAATGTTGAAATGATGATTGTTTAAAAATTCCGGCATAATATTATTTATGTCTGTTTGTATAATATAATTTTTGTTTATATTAAAAATATTATTCTTTTCATAATCATCATCATCATTATATTTTTTTTTTTTTTTTTTTTTTGTGTGTGTTTTTTCATCTTCATTATGTGTCGACACATGACATTGTTTATCCATACTATCACATTTCCATTTAAAAAATTTATGGATATCTCTTGTTTGTGTTAAAAAAATTGTCGAATCTTTAAAATTATGAAAATAAGTTTGGTTAGCTATAGGGTTTAAATCCACTGAAATAAAACAAAATAAATCATTTAAGCATGTTAAAGAACAATCATGATATTTATGGATCTCGATACTTTTATAATTTCTCATATCATTATGTATATTATCCTTATATGTATGACATTCATTTTCGCAATTACATATCATATCATTTTTTTTATAAACATCAACAGGCACCTTCAAAATATCATGTTTTCCTTTTAGCCTATTTATATGAACAAAATTTATAAAAGCTTGAAGCAAACTATAGTGTAATCCTCCTATTCCACAATACAATTCCAGTACTTTTATTTTGTGCATATTTTAAAGTGAACATTTGTTATTATATTCTTACTATTTAGATTTTTTTTTTTTTTTTTTTTTTTTTTTTTTTTTTTTTGGTACAATATTTTAGAGGAGCATCATTTTTATAAAATTAGGATGGAGAATATAATAGAAAAGAAAATATAAATATATATTACATATGTATGAATATATTATAATGTTTTCGAGAGTTTAAACATATATATATATATAATATTATTAATTATTATTTATGAAACGAGAACAAAAAGAAAATTACCATATCAAGATAATTATATTGTATTTTATCATTTGAATATATTAAATATTATATAATAATTAAATAATCACTCTTTCTTAATTATATTGAATCTTATGTTTTACAATACCCACATAATAAAAATATTATATTATTATATATATTATATATATATATATATATATATATATATATTTATATATCAATATGAATATGCTACTATATAAATAATATAGGCATATGATTGATTACATATGTACAATTTTTTTTTCTCTCTTTTTTTTTTATTTTTTCTATTCTTTTTTTTTTTTTTTTTTTTTTTTTTTCCATATGCCTTCGAACACATATACTATAAATTATATAATTCTAAGTATTGTGTTAAAAAAAAAAAATAAATACAATAAAATATTTTTGTATATTTATTTATATTTTTTATTTTATTTTTTTTATGTTTTTTTATGGAATAAATTAGGATATATATACAAGATTAATATATTTATATATTATATATATATATATATATATATACATATTTATTTATATATTTATTTATTTATTAAGGAGGAATTATATATTTATATATATATATAATTAATAATATATATTATATATATTTTTTTATCTTTTATTTTACTTATAATATATACGTCACCATGTTTTCAACAAGGTAAAAAAAGAATATAAATTATATATATATATATATATATATATGACATAATAAATATATATTTTGTGATCTTACGTTTTGAGTTTTCATTTAAATATATATTATTTTACTATATTATGTGTAAGTATACATATCAGCTTTATACCCGCTTATATATATGTACATATATATATATATATATATATTGATATATATATTTATATATATATTTATATATTTATTTTTTTAGGAGTGAATATGATAGGGGAGTAAATACCTTTTCTCCAGAAGGACGACTTTTTCAAGTTGAATATGCATTAGGGGCAATAAAGGTAAAAATAAAAAAAATAAATACTACATACATATATACATATATATATATATATATATATATATAATTTTTTTTTATGTGCTTGTCCTTTTTTAGCTTGGTAGTACGGCGGTAGGTATATGTGTGAATGATGGAGTGATATTAGCATCTGAGAGAAGAATTTCTTCATCTCTTATTGAGAAAGATTCTGTTGAGAAATTATTATCAATAGATGATCATATTGGTTGTGCTATGAGTGGGTTGATGGCTGACGCAAGAACCTTAATTGATTATGCAAGAGTAGAGTGTAATCATTATAAATTTATTTATAATGAGAATATAAATATAAAGTCATGTGTAGAACTAATATCTGAATTAGCTTTAGATTTTTCTAATTTATCAGATAGTAAAAGAAAAAAAATTATGAGTAGACCATTTGGTGTTGCTTTATTAATAGGAGGTGTTGATAAGAACGGTCCATGCTTATGGTACACTGAACCGTCAGGAACCAATACCAGATTTTCAGCAGCTTCAATAGGTTCAGCACAAGAAGGAGCAGAATTATTATTACAAGAAAATTATAAAAAAGATATGACCTTTGAAGAAGCTGAAATTTTGGCTCTTACGGTTTTAAGACAGGTTATGGAAGATAAACTTTCAACATCAAATGTTGAAATATGTGCTATAAAAACATCAGATCAAACTTTTTATAAATATAATACGGATGACATATCTAGAATTATTGACGTCTTACCATCTCCCGTTTATCCCACCATAGACATGACAGCTTAGGCATAAGATAATTAATAATTATATCTTCACACATATAAATATATAAATATAAATATATATATATATATATATATATATATATATATATGAGGAAACGTTTTAATTTTTTTTCAAACATCTATTATGATAGACGGTAGTTTATAAAAATAAGTCATATGAAATTGTGAGCATGTACATAAATTCTTCAAATGTTATATATACATATATATATATAAGTATATATATCTTTATTTATTTATATGTACACATTTTCATTTATATATTTTAATTTTTTTTATTTTATTTCTCCTTTTTTATATCTTTTCAATATTCATCCCTTGGGGATGATGAACCATTCCCAAATAAAACTTAACAACTGATATAAAATTTTAAGCACCTTATGTTATATTTTAAGAGCGGAAAGGTTAATATTATTTAAACAAAGATTAGATATATGCATATAAATAAATAAATAAATATATATATATATATAATATTTGTGTTTATAAATTTTATATGTATGAAAAAAGAAAAAATTTGAAAACATTTTTATTTAACTTAAAAAATTTATATATATATATTATATACATATATTTTAATATATTATAAAAGGATTGTGTATGTGTTTGGCTTGCTGTGTTGCCTTTACAAAATCATAATATGATATATTGTAATGCTTTATAAAATCCTGATTTGATGTTTGTAATAAAGATTTCAGATCGATTGGAGGTATTTTTTTATCTTTGTTATATACAAGTTCATTAAAATATTTATTGAAATCAGCATAATTATATTTTTTAACTAGATCATTATAATATTTTATATAATCATTATAATAAATATTCATATAAGCTATATGTCTTGGTATTATTCTTAATCTAAAGCTATAACTAAAATATTGTGGAAATAATAAGGTATCATGAAAATGTTTATTTAAATGTAGAATTAAATATAAAAGTTTTGGTCTTATAGTTCTATAAATATTATATGTAAATATTCTTGGATATATTTTAATTAATTGTTGTAAATCTTTTTCTTTTATAGTTTCATGTATATATAATAATTCTTTGTATTTTTTTTTTAAATTACCGAATGCAAAAAATTGTGGTATATTATATAATATATGTTTTAATTCTTTGTAATCATAATTCAATTCATTTTTATAATGTGTTAATCTTTTAATAATTGTATTTTTATTTATAAGTGATAACCTTGGTGATGTATTAATAATTTTTTTAATCATTTCTAGGTTTATTCCACGTTCTAGTACATCTGTTGTTTTTATAATTGTATTTCCATTCATATCAAAATTTACAATATCTTTGATGTTCTTATTTTCTTTTTCGTTTATCTTGTTAAAAAAATCTTTTATCTCACTTGGATTTTTAAAATAATGCTTGAAAAAAAATTCAATGCTTTCATAATTCTTTAGGAAGTAGTTGAACTTTTCTTCAACAGTTGCTGATGTATTTATTTCTTCATAAGCTTTTAAAGGATTATTATGAGATTCTAATTTATTTAATTTGATATTCATGTCTTTATCTTGTTCTCTTATTTTTTCTTTCACCTCAATTTTTTTATTTTCATCATCCTGTTGTGTTATTTTTTGATTCACCTCAATTTTTTTATTTTCATCTTCATCCTTTTCGATGTGTTCCTTTTTCTTACCTTTTTCATTATTAACAAATACATAGTCCACTTTAACAGGTTGTAACATCATATTTGTATAAGTATTTCTATTGTTTTGATTTTTTTCATTTTGCATTGTTGAGAAATTAACTGTATGTTTATTTTTTAAAAAGAAATCGATTGATTTTTCTAGATTTCCAAATATCATATAAAAAAGAGCTGATTCGTCATGACATGAAGGATAAAATAAAAAGCGTATATCTATAGTAAGGAATTTAAATATACTATAAATATCAAAATTAAAATATTCTTTAGACTTTAATTTTTGTATAACATTAAGAAAGAAATTTTTTTCTTTTTGTAACATGGCTAATAAATTTTCTTTATAACCTACAGCATAATCTTCTAAATTCTTTAAAGGTTCATTTGTTTTTCTAGATACTTTTAATCTTCTCATAAAATTACAGTTTGTATTTTTTAATTTATATTCTAAAGCCCATTTAAATGCATTTAAAAATTTCTCAGGAATCTCATGAATTATTTCTTCTTCTTTTCCATCAAATTTTTTACCTAATATTGTATTATCAATTTTTTTAACAGACTTCAAATTTCCTATGTATTTATCATTATTATTCTTTTCTAATAAATGGGATATCCTTTTGTTCAATAATTTCTTCTTGCAACTATATCTCTTATAACATGATAAAAAGGATACACATTTTTTATTGAAACGATTATATGTATTATAATAATATGAAGGGAAAAAATTATATTTATTTATATATGGGTTTATGTGATTTTTTGCTATTTTTTCGATGTCCCTTATATGGGCACATTTCTTTTTTTGTATTTTCCTCTTTTTAGTATTACACAAGTATATATTTCTTTTTGTACATAAATTCTTACATATGTTATTATATATATTGGTATATATATTTTTATTTTTATATATATTTCCAAATGTATTTAAGTTACAGTCCTTATTTTTAATAGATGATCTATTCTTCAATTTTGTCAAGAAATTATTACATATAACCTTTACACATCTAATATAATATATGTGAGTACTTACATGGATGAGTATCAAAATGATAAAGAAAACATTTATATTCATTATATGTAATTATAATTATCTGTCATACGTTTATGGTCTTTCCCTTTATATCTTTCTTATCATCTTTTAAGGATAAATAATTTATATATTTATATATATAAACATATTTAATTATTATGAGCTCTTCATCAAAAAAAAAAAATTAAAATGAAAACACAAAAAAATTAAAGTAAACAAAAAAAAAAAAAAAAAAAGGGAAAAATATGTAATATATCAAAATTAGGAAAAATGAATTATTACATGGTTTCACAGAGAGAAAAAAAAGAAAAAAGAAAAAAGAAAAAAAAAAAAAAAAAAATTAATATTATATATATATATATATATATATATGTGAATATACATATATATAATAACTGGAATATATAAAAAAATAATCATAATAGCATAAAGAAATCTTATTTTTTAGAACCGAAAGAGTTTCCAAAGAAATATATATATATATATATATATATATATATATATATATATTATGTATATGGCTCCGTTGGCATATAAAATATTTTGTAAAGTGTGCTCTCCTTTTTATAAACAAATGAATAAAAATATAAACTAATAATTTATTGAATTTGAATAATGTAGAATATTTTATAAAAGAAAAAATATATATATATATATTATATATATATTATATTTATGTATGTGTATAGCGTACGAAATATTTTATTTATAATTATATAATTCCATGTGACAAAAAAGAAAAAATAACTAAAGGTACATATATATATATATATATATATATATATATATATATATATATATATATATATATATTTAATTATTTATTTTATATATATATTCCTTTTTGAGGTATAAAAATTATAAGATGATACATTATGTTAATAAATTAAAAAGAATTAATAGAAAAGCAATATATAAATTACATGTAGAAAATGACAAAATTATTGATATGCCCTTGTTCTTAGTTGAACATATATATGTTAGAAAAAAAAAAGAATTGATAAAGCTATTACACGAAGCTATATATTTTGACAAAGAAAAATTTTTCAATAATTATAAGAAAGTGTTATTAAATAAAAAAGAATGGAATAATAAAAATGATTTTAAGGATTATGTAAATAATATAAAAAGAGAATTTAATTTCATGAATATAAGTAATAAAAATAATAATTGTCATATTGATCCTAATGTTATATATTCTCAGGAAAACTGTAATAAAACTTTTGAAAATTGCAAGTTATCATCATTTATTAAAAATGATATAAATCCTTCTTCAAATAATTATATGAACCCTTATAAATATAATAATGAAGAATATGATGAGTTGATAGTACAATTATCAACCTTATATCATGATGAAGAAGTCTATAATAATACAACCCTTCCATTGGACTGTTTTCAATCTATTGAAGAAGAAAATTATGTTGATTATTATTTAGAAGAAAAATTAAAGTACAATATTATAAATAAAATATATGATGAAAAAAATGTACAGAATGAAGATATATATAATTATTATGTTTTGATAGGTTATATACCTAATGAATTATTTTTCTCTTGTATAAAAAATAGAATAACGTCTTTAAAAAAACTTTTTTCATACAGTGAACTTTTTTCGTTTATATATTTATTTCATAAAAGAAATGATGTGAGAACTATTATTTTATTGGGAGAAGAATATATTAAAAGAATGTGTGATGAAAAGGATAGAATTGTTAATAATGAGCATATAATATATATGTTAAATATTTTTATTAAAATGAATTATAATAATAATAATAATATTAGTAGTAGTAGTAGCAGTAGTAGTAGTAGTAGTAGTAGTAGTAAGCATGTATTTTCTCATTTATTAAAAAATATCTATATTAAATTTACACATAGCAATTTAAAATTATTAACATTATCCTTTACGTGTTTATCAAGAATAAATGCATATAACGTTTTATTTTATGAACACGTCTCTACATTTATAGATAATATTTCTACCCTTTCAACTCTATCATGTTCTATGATATTACATAGTATAGGTTATTATAAATATTATATGAAAAAAATAAAAGGACAATTATTTGAGCACATTCGAAATTACAAACAAATAAAAAATTATCAAAAAAAAAAAAAAAATATTTATGATAAAAATCAAATTATTATAAACCAAAAAAAGATATATATTGAAGATGAATATAATATTACAAATGATATAACATATAAAAATAATAACCATAAAACTCTTAACGAAGGTGAAAAAAATAATTATTTGTATTATATAAAAGAATCTACACACACACACGGTATTAGAAATGAACTTTGTTATAAGAATATACGTGAAAGAACTATAATAAGCTTTGATTTATCAAGAGAACATATGAATAAAATAAAAGACCTAGAAAATATAATTATTGAAAAATTAAGATGTTCCAATATTGAAGATATAGATTCTAAAAGTATTAGTAGTATTTTCCATTATTATTATTTATCACAAAAGATTTTATTAAATTTAAAGGATCAAGAATTATTTAATAAATTACTGAATATTTTAATTCACAATAATGTGAATTTTATCACACCAAGACATTTTCTGATGTGTTCATATACATTAATTCTTCACAAATATTTTACAAATATAGATATAGCATCTTATTTTCTTTTTCAGTGTGCTAAATTAATTAAATTATTAAAAAAGCAAATTTATATAGACAACTTATTTTTTATTTTAATAGGCTTTTCACAAAATGAGTTAATCTTTTATAACAATAAAAAGAAGCATATGAAGGGTATAACATCAATATATATTGATAATAATAATAATAAAATTTGTAATTATAAAATAGAAAAAAATAAATATATTGATATATTACAAAAATCGCAATATGAATTAAATCTTTTAACTAGCCAAAATAATGTTACACCTGCTAGTTCAAGAGCAGCTATTTTATATATATTTAATGAAATAACAAATTTATATTATGAATTAAATACAAAACAAATAGTTTTATTTCTACAATTATTTTCATCCTTTAATATAAAATTTAGTACAGATATTAAACAAAAATTATTTTCCCTTATAATTAATAAGACACACCTTTTAATAAAACATATACATGTTATCTTACCAGGAGCGATAAAAATATATGGTATTACAAGTAATTATATGAAAACTATCTGTTTGAATTTTCTTGAAAAAATGGATAATGAAATAAATAGAATTTATAATTTGTTAAAAAATGGTGAGTTGAATATGATTTATAATTTTACCAAAATAAATAATATAAATTATAATGTAGAATATAGTTTTATATTTGATATTAATATATTATCCAATATATTATATATATTTGATCAAATAGATGTAAATAAAAAAGATTTTATAGACAACCTAACCAATCTCTTATATTTTAATAATTATTATATTCTTACATATAAGAAAAACAGTTTTAATTCATTTGTTTATCTGTTACATTACATTTCATCATCATATGATAATGAAAAAAAATTAAATGAACTAAAACATTTTCTTTATACAAATGTGTCTGAATATTTGGATTTGTCATTTAAGGAATATGTAGATCATATAAAATCAGATAGAGACTACATAAGTCATATAAACAAAACTGAGGACAATACTTCACGTGAAGAAAATAAAAACAAAATTATAGAAACAATCAATGTATCAAATAATGAGCATAGAGAGAATTATTTTAATGAAGTTACGCATAATATATTAACTGACAAAATATATATGAAAGATTTGATCTTATTACTGGATTCAATTAGAATTAATAAAGCATACGATTACACATTACTTATTAACAAATTGATTAATATTGTAAGTTTAGAATAAAGAAAAATGAAAAAAAAGAAATATAAATAAATAAATATATAAATATATATATATATATATATATTTATATAACATAAAATATATTCCAACATTCTCTCTTTTTCTATATACAGATGAACACTGAAAAAATAACCTTACTCTCAGATGAAGATATCGAGTTAATAAATTATATTTTTATAGACATGGGATTAATGAATAATCCAATAATGAGTGAAGCAAAGTAAAAATAAAAAATTAAAGTACAAATTATGTACTATAACTTTAGTGTATAATATGAAAATATTGGGAAATGTACATGTTATATGTACATATATATATATATATATATATGTTTATATGTAATTTTTTTTTTTTTTTTTATATATATTCATAGGAAAAGAGGTTTAAGCATGGTATTAAATGGTTAATATTATAGACGCAGGTAAAATGGATAGAATTGTCTTATTTTCATTTTTTTTTTTGTTTTTAAATGTTTATATTTTTACCTGACTTGTTCATATAATTTTGTAGAACAAGCTATTTTTTTTTTTTTTTTTTTGTTATATATTTATTTATTAATTAATCCTTTAGTAGATTATATTTTTAAAACATTTCACTACGCCAAATAAAAGATTTTAAATATAACATAAGAGTTACATTAGACTAATTGGTAGAAAAAAAAAAGTATATATATTATATATATATATATATATATATATATTGAAATGTTTTATATTAATTTAAATATTATTAAATATGTGATAAAAATTTCCTTTTTTTTTTTTTTTTTTTTAAATATATAAAACGGACATATCATTAATATGAATGAATTTCTAGAAAAAAAAAAAAAAAAAAAGTATCACATATTTTCAAAAGTATTAATTATATTTACATTTCGTTTAAATATATTTGTGCAATATTCTTCCGAATTTTGCTCTGTCATGTTAAACAAATCATATTTTTGAAAATTAATTATAACATTCCATAATATATTTCCTTTGACATACTTTTTTAACCGTTTTATGAAAACACTAAAGATTATTTTTTTCAATTTATAACTTTCAAGGAATGCTTTTTTAATTTTAAAAATTCTATTTAAGAAAAGGAATGATTCCGAATAACAACTCAATTCTAAGAGTACCAAGCTCAGTAGAAAATTGGCTAGTACATGTTGATCATTTAAATTGATAGTTAATTTAATACAATTAAGGAAATCATATATCCATTTACTTTTGTACAAATTTGGATTTAGAAAGATAACATTCTTAAAAATATATTTTTCTTTATGGTTTAATTTTTGATAATAGTTAATATAATTTTTATCGATTTTTTTTTTTTTTTTTTTCTTTGGATTTATGGATGTATCTGTATTTGATGAAGAGTATTTTTCATCTACTCTTTCTTTTTTCATAGTACTGCTGTAGGTCCCTTTAGAGGAGTTATAATATTGATTATATGGTAAATTATCATTGTGTGTGCTATGTGTGTCAAGTTTGTTTTGACATTTTTTGATATTGTTCAACATGTTATCATTGGACTTATCATATTCAATTACAAAATTGTTTTGCTCATAGACATATACATATTTCCCATTGTGAATATATGAGAAATCAAAATTAAAGAAATTTTTTAAGAATATAAAATATTTACTATTGTTTCTATAAATTTTAAATGCCTCAAGAAATTTTTCGTTAGCCCAGATAAGATTTTGCTTAAGTGTAATTATATTACCTAGATATAGTTGATAGGACATATTTCTGCAATGGAAATGTATATGAGACGAGATATTTGAATGATGTAATTGAAGAAATTCTTTTTTATAATTGAGATTTGTTATATTAAAAAATTTTTTGGATGAATATAACAATGATTTAAAATTTTTTAATAAATTATCAAAAAGATCAACCACATTATAGTTATAATTATTATTATTATCATTATTATTATCATTATTATTATCATCATTATTATCACCATTATTATCACCATTAATATCATCATTATTATCACCATTAATATCATCATTATTATCATCATTATTATCACCATTATTATCATCATTATTTTGATTATTTTTGTGGGAAACTATGAAATTGTTGGTCAACGTATTTGATAGAAATCCAACCGTTTCATTTTTATAATAATATTTTGAATTAAATGTAATAAAAAAATGAACATAAAAATTATTGAGAATATTTTGAAAATGTGTATTTATATAATCTGAATCATTAAATATATGTGCACATATATTTGTACCTATAAGCTGTTGAAAGTTTTGTGTAGAAAGTCCATTAATATTTAAACATTGAAGAAATTCATATTTATTTATAAATTCAAATGGTAAACATGCATATATAAAATTGTCATTTTTTTCATTATGTGTTTTAATAAATTGTATTTTTTCATCGTCATATATGTCATTTTTTATAGAATATATTTTAATAAAAAAACATTTCTGTTCAAAATCCAATTTATATATCCATCCTTTAACTAGCGAATTTTTTCTCACATTTTCTAAAAGTTTTTTTTTACCTGACTGGTCATCTAATATGATTAATCTATTATAGCTAGCTGCCGTATTTATTTTAAAATTTTGCTCTGATGTTACATTGATAGATGGATTATATTTTTGTAAATAATTATTAACGTTTGTATGAATATCATTTTGATTTTCTAGATTTGTATAAATAAAATTATTATTTTTTTTAATCTGATAAGAATGATTTTGTATAGGTTTTAGGTCCAAAGATGGTTGATATTTTGCATTCTCTTTTATATTATCAATTATATATATATTTTTAAAACATTGACTATTTGAATTTTCCATAATAGCTCCATAATTAATATGAAAGTTATCATTTATGAAAGGTATAAAAGAAATATCACAAAATCCTGTATCTTCATTATATTTTATTTCTTCTTCAAATGAATATTTTTTTTCGAGTTTATTTTCATATTTTATAGTATTTATGTGTAGTTTCATATTATGTTTGTGCTTATGAATATTTTTTAATTTTTTGCGAATATAATTTTTTTCCTTTTTAATTTTTGTATGAATTTTTTTGCCCGTCCCAACTGTAATGCATTTACTGTATAAGTTTTTTTTTTTTCTTTTGTCATACATTTTTGATACACGTTCAACAGTATAATTATAATATGAAGATTTGTTATGTTTACACATATAAATATTACTAATATTATTACTATTATGATTACTATTATTATTACTATTATTATTACTAATATTATTACTATTATGATTACTATTATGATTACTAATATTATTATTACTATTATTATTATTATTATGATTACTAATATGATTACCATTATTATTATCCTTATTATTGATTTTTTTTTTTGTTATTTTTCTTTTATTCGGAGTGGTGTTCTTATTAGGCATATTTGGTGAGGCATTATTTTTTAGATATGATATCATAGTATCTCTTATATTTTTAGAAGAGACATAATTCAAATTTATAAAATCATAATAATTATTTGTAACATTTTCATCAAAATTTTGTAAAAAATATTTACATATATTATGAATAGATTTATTATTTTCTATAATTTTAAAACTATTATCTATTTCGTCAACTAATAAGTTACAATAATCTGTTATATAATTTTTTTCTTCATATAATTTATAAATATCATCATATTGATGATTCTCTCGTTTACTTAAGTCTTTTAATTTTTTATTTTTATAAAAGAAATCTTCATTGTATTTCTTGAAAAAAGGAATCTCATCTTTTATCTCTTCTATGAGTTCTTCGTAGGCAGATTTTTCGTAGCACTTCATTTTCTTTTAAAAGGATAAAAAATAAGTAAATAAAAATATATATATATATATATATATATACATAATTATTTATTTAATATATGTGTAAGATCCTGGATGATGATAACAAACTACTAGTAATAACAAATGGACATATTAAAAAATATATTTATTAATAGACAACAACTAAAAAAAACATTAAGAAAATTAAATAAATTACACATAATGGTAAGAAATAAGTGAAAATTATTATCATACGAAAAAAAAAAAAAAAAAAAAAAGGTTATTTTAGTTATCTATATAAAACATTAGTTATAAAAAATAACATGTTTTATATTATTTTATTATTCTCTCATATTATATATTAATATATTAAAACGTTAGCATATAAAAAAAAAGATGTAACATTAATAAAAGATAAATTATAAAAAAAAAAAAAAAAAAAAATGAAAACATATAATGAATATATTTAAAAAAATGTGGTAGTAAAATATTATGGAAAATAAAAAGAAATATATAGATATATGTATAATATAAAATATTTATAAATAATAGAAATATTATATATATAATTATATATATATTAAATATTTTTGTTGATTATATATATTTCTTTTATGTTTAACATTATAAAAATTTAATTTTAAAAAGGAAGTATTATTTTTTATAACGAAACAGAAAAAAAAAAAAAAAAAAGCAAAAATTAATAAAGTTCACAAATATTATATTATATTATATATATATATATATATATGTAAATTATACATATTGATTTTATATTTATATATAATATATGATATACATGTAGATTAATAGAATATTATAGATGGTTGAGAAAATTTTTTTTTGTCAAGGAAAAAATAAGAGCCTTTATAATTTATTGATATTTAACTATTATCAAAATTATATATTTTGTTTATAAGTATACAGAAAAGTTTTGGAAAAAAAAAAAAAAAAATAATAATAAATGAATGAATAACAAATTAAAGAATTAAGAAATATATATATATTATATGATATATATATATATATATATATATATATATATATATATATATATATGTATATAAATTAATAAAAGAAAAAACATAGGAAAAAGAAGTGTATTTAAAAAATATATTGTATATATTATTATGTTTTAAATATTAATTTATATATTATATTAAAAATTTTTTTTTTTTTTATTTCTCTTATAAAATAACCATTTCTTATATATATTTTTTTTTCATTGTGGGATATATGGGAATGTTTAAAATTATAAATATTATTTAAGAATATGCTTTTTTCTATTTATGAAAAAAGAGAAATAATGATAAAACATAAAAAAATAATATATATATTATATATATATATTTAGATATATTTTATATTATATTTTTTAGATATAATATAGGGTTTGTTTGTTTATATGTTTTCTTCATTGTTAAAATATGTATTAACTTTTTAATATAAATTATTATAAATTGTAAGCTTATAAATATTTTTTACTCATCAATCGGAAACATATATATATATGTTTATATTTATTTATTTTTATTATATTCTTTGTTGTATAGCTATGTGTGTTAGAGAAAGGTATCATTATGTTTAAAAATACAATAATATTTACACACGCACATATATATATATAATATATATATATATATATATATATATAATACTTATTTGTTATTTTTATATTTTAATATTTTAATATTTTCTAAATATTTTGTAAATTAAAAAATAATGAGAAGTAAATACAATATTTTAATTTACAAGAAAAAAAAGAAGCACCTTAGATTGGATGTATTGCTGTTTTTATTTTATCTTATATTTTTGAATTTAATTTTACAAAATAAAAAATTCGAAGCACAATTAAAAGATTATGAATATATTGAAATTTTGAAAAATACAAATGTGAATGAGGAAGTCTTTGTGCATGTAAAAAGATTTGATTCCTCTTCTTCTTCGGATTTGAGGAATGTAGGAAAAGAAGAATTGTTAGAAGGAAATGATAATAATATTAATAGTATTAATAAAAATGCATATAGAAATGATAATAATATTAAAAGTATTAATAAAAATGAATCTAGAAATGATAATATTAATGTAATTAATAATATTGTTAATAATGAAAACATTTATGATAAAAATGTAAAAGAGAATGAAGAGGTTAATGGTGATAATGAAAAAAAAGAAAAAAAGAAAAAAACTTTTGATAATAATGATTTTAAAAATGAGAAATCATTTAAACCTATAATAATAGGAAAATATAATTTAATATACATATTTTATAGTATAGAATTTATATGTTTATTGTTGTTTATATTTTTACATTTTTTACTTTTTCTTTTATCACAGTGGAATATAAAAGTAAATTTATTTATATCCTATAAATCGTTATATAATAAGGATAAGGAAAAGTATATATATAATTTAAAGAATTTATGTACACATGTTTATATTGAACCTTATATTAAACAAACTGAAGAAGGTAGTGGTATCTATGATAGAAATAGATATAATATGGATTCTAACTTTTATAAACCTAAAGCTCAATTAATAGAATTAAAAAAAGTTGATAATGATATATATTTTTTTTATAAACAAAAGAAATATATTTTTAATTATAACACATTTATATTTGAATCACTTAAACATTTTGATAATTTCAACTTGTCTTTTTATATGAACTGGAAAGGTTTATTAGATTATAATAAAGGAAAAGATGTAAATAAAATGTATATTTATAATAATAAGATGATGAGAGATATAAATGAAAGTGTAACATGTAATAATATAGAAAGTGTAATAAAGAAATTAGATATTTTATATACATCACATAATGACATTAAAGGAAACCTAGATTTGAATGAGAAGGTAGATGATGTGAATAATATTTGTAATGATTTTATTGATAAAGAGAAAAATGTAGTTAATGCATATGATATGAGAAATATACATAATATAAATAAAAATATGAGAAATATAAAATATCGAGGTAATACAAATAAAGTAAATAATAATTTTATAGATATATCAAGAAATAGTAATATAAGTAAAATTTGTGAAAAGGATATTAATAAGAATGATAGATTCGAACTTTATGAAATCAATGAAAAGGATGATAATAATGTTAATAGAAATAATATTCATAGGAATAAAGATACATTAGATAAAATGAGTAATAAAAAAAAAATATATAATACCATAGAAAATAGTATACATAATGATGTTAGAAAGAATAATTATTTTAATGATTCTTATTATTTCTATTATAAAAAGAGTTCATTTGAAATTCCATATGATATTTTTGTACATAATAATGTCGAAAAGTATGGTGAAAATATATATGATATACCTTGTCCTTGCTTCAAAGAATTATTATATGAATCTATGTTGTCTCCTTTTTTTATATTTCAGTTCTTTAGTATAGTGTTATGGATGCTTGATAGTTATTGGTATTTTGGTATTTTCTCTATATTTATTTTAATAATTTTGGAGTCTCAGTTGATTAACAAACGTATACGAGAATTTAATATGATAAATGGAATGAAGGTAGATCCTCAGGATGTGTATGTATATCGTAATTTACGATGGAATATTATGAAATCAAATAAGCTATTACCGGGTGATATATATATATTAACAAATGATATGACTATGACAGATAATAATATATGTACATGTGAAACGTTATTAATTGATGGAACCTGTATTACAGATGAATCTATATTAACTGGAGAAACTGTTCCTTTAATAAAGACATGTATAGATAAAAGTGTAATAAAAAAAAGTAATAATAATAATAATATTAAAAATAATGATAATAATAATAATAATATTAAAAATAATGATAATAATAATAATAATAATAATAATAATAATAATATTAATAATAATAATAATAATAATAATAATAATAATAATAATACATTTAATATAGAAGATAATATGAATAGCTTAAATAATACCGATTATTTAAATAATAAAAATAATTATATAAAAAAAGGTGAATATGATTATGAGGCTACTAATTTTTCTAATTCTTTATATTGTAATAGACTTGATATAAAAAATAAACATAAGAAACATATTGTGTATGCAGGAACAAATATATTAATGACAAAAAATGAGAATAATATATTTAATGGTAAGAAATTACCAGTGAATGGTTGTTTAGGTATAGTATTAAGAAGTGGATTTTCGACATATCAAGGTAAATTAGTACGTACTATAATAAATACATCTGAGAAAGTAAATTCATCAAGTTTTGATTCCATAATTTTCCTTATGATATTATTATTATTTTCTATATGTTCAAGTGGATATGTTGTATATAGTGTATTAAAAACAAATGAAGAAAGAAATTTATATAAATTATTATTATCAGTATCACATATTGTAACAGCTGTTATACCTCCAGAATTTCCTATAACTCTCTCTTTAGCAGTAACTATATCTATTGTATATTTATACAATATGAAAATATATTGCACTGAACCTTTTAGATTACCTTTCTCAGGGAAAACCAATATATGTGCATTTGATAAAACAGGAACATTAACAGAAGATAATATGATAGTGTTAGGTTTATTCGGATTAGATAATAATTTTAAAAAAATTAATGAAATTAAAGAATCCATTATAAATAAACAGAAAATTCCTTTTTTTTCTTTATCTGTAATAGCTGGTTGTCATTCTATATGTTCCGTAAATAATAAATTATTAGGAGATCCATTAGAAAAAAATTCTTTTATGAAATTAAAATGTGTTATGAAAAGCTTGAACAGTACTTATGTATATACTAATAATAAGAATGTTAGTAATAGTAATGACAATAAAAATGATGATATGATTATTTTAAAAAATAACAATAATAATAATAATAATAATAATAATAATATTTTGGATAAAAAAAATGATATAAACAAAGACAAAAAAATAAAAAATCAATCTGTAGAAAATTTTCAGATTGTTAAAAGATTCTTTTTTTCTTCAGAATTACAAAGAATGACATGTATTATATTGCATGAGGGTTCTCAGAATGATTGGTATGGTGATGAATACGAAACGGATACCTGTGATTCAGAAGAACAAAATGAAGAACAGTATAAAAATACAAAACAGGATGTATTACATAATAATGGAAATGAAAGGTATAATCCAACATTTTATTATAACGAGTGTGCTGAAAAGTTAAGAAAATTAAAAAGAAAAAATAATTATGAAAATAATACTCAAAGTGATGATAATGCTGAGCAGAATGATAATCGTCATCATAAAGATCATAATTATAATGCATCAGAGAAACAAAATAAAAAGAAAAAGAAAATTAAAAATATCCTTTTTGTTAAAAAAAAGAAAGAAAATAAGGATAAAGTCGTAAAACAATATTTAGTTGTAAGCAAAGGTTCACCTGAAATAATGAAAAGGTTTTTAAAAAAAGTACCAGAACATTATGATGATGTATTAAATAGTTTATCGATAAAAGGATATCGTGTTTTATGTTTAGCTGTAAATGTATTAGATAATAATATGTATAATGAAAATATTACAAGGGAAGATGTTGAAAAGGATTTATTTTTTTGCGGTTTCTTGACATTTATATGTCCAATAAAAGTTAGTACACCTAATTATATATTACATATAAAAAATGCGGGAATAAAAAATATAATGATAACTGGAGATAATGCTTTGACGGCTTGTCAGGTATCTCAAGATGTTAATATTGTACCTAATGTAACAAGTAAAGAGATATTAATTCTTAAAATGAAAGAGATATTATCATATGACATGATAAGTGAACAAAGAACAAACATGCTGAGTATGATGATGATTAATAATAATAATAATAATAATAATACATGTGATGTTAATAAAAGTGGTGATATGTCCCCAAATATTATGAATTCTGTTGTAAAGGATATAAGATACGATAATACAATATTTAAGAATGATGACATTAAAGATTCTATTGAATTTTTAAAATGTATAAAAAATAAAGAGACAAGTGTTTTTTTAAAAAAGCATATAGAGAATCTTATAAAAATAATACAAGTTAATTATAATAAATGTAGTAATATATTATATTTTATGAATAGAGAGAACAAGAAAATATTACCATTTATTGATAATATAGATTATATAAAAGGATGCAGTGAATTATTTTCATTGTGTATAACAGGAGATATAATTGATTATTTTTTGGAAGTATATAAAAATAATTTAAATATATTTAATGAGGTTATAAGAGGTGTGCATATATTTTGTAGGATGTCTCCTAAAAATAAAGAAATAATAATTAAAACGTTAAATAAAATTGGTAATATTACGATAATGTGTGGTGATGGTACTAATGACATGGCAGCATTGAAGGCAGCACATGTAGGTGTATCATTATTGAGTATAAAAATAAGTTATAAAAATAGGGATGGATACAATAGGAATATGTTAAATGATCATCGAAAGAATTTGTTGACTAATAATAATAATAATAATAATAATAATAATATGACGATGATGATGAATATGTATGGTGATAGACGTATAAGAAGTGTATATGATAATTTAAGAGCTACTTATTCAGAAGCAAGAAACATAATAAATAATAATAGTAATAATTGTGTAGGAGGTATAAATATTAGAGGTTCATATGAACAAATGAAATTATATAATGAGAAAAAGAAAGAATTAGAAAAGATGTTACAATCATTTGATGATTCTTTACCATTAATAAAGTTAGGAGAAGCAAGTATAGCATCACCATTTACATATAAAGGGAATGATATAAAATGTGTAAAAGAGATAATATCATGTGGTAGATGTGCTTTATCTAAAGTAATTATGATGTATAAATTAATGATAATAAATTCTTTAATTACAGCATTTTCGGTATCAATATTAACTTTAGATGGTGTAAAATTAAGTGATGCCCAAACAACAATTATATCATTATTATATACATCTCTTATAGTTTTAATATCAAAGACATCTCCTTTAAAAAACATTACTAATTATTCTCCTCCAAATTCATTATTTAATATTAGCGTAATTATATCATTATTATCACAAATTATTATTCATTTCTTTATATTAATATATGGTTGGAAATTAGCTTGTGCATATCGAGAAATTAATTATATTCCAGATATCAAAGGAGAGTTTATACCCAACTTAGTAAATACATGTATATATTATTTAATTTATTGTATTAATTTATCAATATTTTCTTGTAATTATGAAGGTTTACCATTTATGATACCTATTCATAAAAATAAAGAAATAGTTTATATTTTTGTAGTCAATTTTTTTTTTCTCTTTGTTTTAGTTATGGATATATTCCCATTCTTAAATTATTTCTTTTCTCTTGTTTCCTTTCCTAATATACGTTTTAAATTCTTCTTTTTCTTCTTAATGTTGATAGATATATTTTTGCCTTATCTAGTTACAAATCTTTTTAAATCCTTTAGATTTTATATATTCCAGAGATATCAAATCAATATTTAATATTTATGAGAATTTTTTTTTTTTATATATTATAATTTGTATTCATTTCATATATCTGAACATGTGAACATTTGAACATTTGAACATTTTGTTTAAGACAACTAAATTTTCAATCATAAATTAATATATATATAAATATATGTATGTATGTATGTATGTATTTTTTTTTTTTTTTTTTTTTTTTTTTTTCATATATTAACATTTTTTTGAAATGGTAGAAGAATAATAATATATTTCTTATGTACCCATTTTATGAATAATCAAAAATAAAAAATTAAACATATAAATATATAAATATATATATATATATATATATATATATAAATATATGAATATATTTTTTTTAATTATTTGGATATGGGGTATTACCTTGCTAAATATATATTACGTTTAATAAGTTATTTTATTCTTTACATTTTATATGAACACTTTTTCATGTTTAAAAACAAGAAATTTAATTATCAAAACATAAATACTTAATCTCATGAAAGACATAAGAAAAAATAAAAAATAAATAAATTACACAAACATATATATAACATATATATATATATATATATATTATATTTACATATTTGTAAATATTTATTTATTTTTACAATTTTATATAATTTATTTTCCTTGTAAAATTTCTCGAATTTGGTCTTATATATAATAAATGAGTATTAAAAATATTTATATACTCAAAGTATGATTAACATAAATACTTATATCAACAAATATCTTATTTATATATTATAATAAATGTTGTGACCATTTCTATAAATATATATAAAGAAATATATATTTTTTTTTTTTAATAATTTGTCGAAGAATAAAATTATTTTTATAACAGTTTTAATAATATATAATTTGAAATATGTAACCTGGATAATTAACTTATTAATATATACACATATAAATATATATATATATATATATATATATACAAATGACCTTAAAAATTTTTTTAAAAAAAAAGGAATTTGTTCTTTTTTTTTCTTAAATTATACTTCTCAATATATAAAAAGTATACAAAGATATACTTAATAAAAATATAATAAAAAATTATACTTATTTTTATTATATTTAAAATTAAAATTTTTTTTTTTTTTTTTTTTATTTATTATAGGTCATTAATTATAAATAAATATATATATAAATATATATACATATATATATATATATATATATATATATATATATAACAGGAGCCTTAATTAAATAATATAAAAATATATGTATTATATATATAACGGTAAAGATTTATTTTTTATCTATTAGAATATATAAAATAATATATATATATATATATATATATATAAAATTATATATTTATATGTTTTTTAATATATATGTTATTTATTTCATGTTATATACTATATATATATTGATCATCATATTATATATTTTTTAATATATATATATATATAATTTTATATATAATACAAAATTTTGTTCTTTTAATATTTTTAATTTTATTCACTTATTTATTTATCTATTGGATTTTTTTTTTTTTTTTTTTTTGGTATTAATTTTTTTTACGTATTTATAATAAATAATATATTATAATGATTATTATGACTTTAGTTGTACTGTTGAAAGAAGAAAAAAAAAAAATATATATAATAAAAATAAATAAAAAAAAGATAAATAAATATATATATATATAATAAATGATATAATATATATTTTATAGATATAGTAAGTATATTATATATATATATATATATATATATATATATATATATATATATATTTATTTATTTATTTATATATTTATTTTTTTATGTTTACAAATGTTATATATAAAAATAAGATTTAATAAGAACAGTATAACTTTCATTTAATCCCGTCGACAAAAAGAAAAAGAAATATTGTGTTTTTATATATGAAGCAGATATTAACTGTTTAAAGAGAAAAATAAAATTTTTGAAGAGATGTCTCTTCACCTATATGTGTATACATAATAATACATATTATTATATATTGAAAGGTATATATATATATATATATATATATACATAATATAATTTATATATTTCTTCTTTGAAATGTATTTAGAAAAAATGAGAAGGAAATAGTAGAATATCATTTTGTAAATTAATAAAAAAAAAAAAAAAAAAAAAAAAAAAAAAGAAAGAATAAAAGAATAAAATAAACACATATAATAATAATAATAATAATAATATTTCATATTATTATTATATGAATAAGTGAGAAATAAATAATCATCCATATTGTAAATTATATATTTAAAATGAAAGAGTTAAGTTTAGATAACGAGTTAGAACTGTTTTATGAATATATTACATCCTTTGAATATATTATAAGAAGTTTTAGTAATTATATAAAAAGAAAAAAAAGAAATTATAAAACAATTAAAAGAAATGATATAATAAATGATGTTGTTAATAAATATTTGAACAAAGTTATCCCCATAAAATTATTGCTTCATATGAAATGTCCTAAGAATAGAAGGTTCTATGAAAATTTGTTTATTTGCTGTTATTATCATGTAATAATCAAATATATCATATATGATCCTGTGTTTAATTTACAGAGGATTATAGAATACTGTAGTGATAATAAGATGAAAAGGGAAAATATGAAAGAACAAGAGAATAAAATTGAGAAGGCTAATAATCAGTGTGATAATAATAAAAGAGTCCATAACATAAATAATAATAATAATAATAATAATAATGATAATAATAATAATGATAATAATAATGATAATAATAATAATGATAATAATAATGATAATAATGATAATAATAATGATAATAATAATGATAATAATAATAATGATAATAATAATAATAATAATAATAATAATAATAATAATAATAATAATAATAATAATAATAATAATAATAGTAAGAAAAAGACGAAGAAACAGGTGAAGAAAAAAACAAATACTGAGGAACCCATTTATGATAATTTAATAGAAGGTTGTAATGATGCAACATTTGATGATTACACACAATATTTTAATTTTACCAAAGATGATAATATATCTTTTTTAACAAAAAAAAAGAAAATGAATATTATTTATGATATTATTAATATATGTAAAGAAAATAATATATTATATAAAATATTAAATGATGAATATATTATATTAAATGAAACATATGAAGAAATATGTGATGTGACATATTCTTTTGGTATTATGTGTTATGTATTTGGTTTTTATAAATTTTTTAAAATTGAAAATATAAAAATTATAAAAAATAATAATATATGTTCTTATAATTTATTTCAATGGGTATATGATATTAAATATACTATTGTTAAATATTATTCATATTTATCTAAGGATTCTAAGAATATAAAGATCGTTGATGATAATATAAATATTATAGATGATAAACAGAAAAAAAATTATATATCAAAAGATCATTATAATAATATGAATCCTTATGTAACTATTCTAGATGAGAATGAATATTTTTTAAATTATATAATATATGATTACATATGTAATCTTAAAAAAATATGTAATAAATTTTTTAATTTACATAATAATATTTTTTATATATTTAATGAATATATAGAAGAATCTTTTAAAAATTACATGATAAAAAAAAATACAGAAATGGAAGAAATCTTTTCTATCTCTTCGTCGTATGGAGATACAAAAGGAGTCAAAAAAAAATATAATATGGAGACAGTCGAAATGTGTAATATAAAAAATATTATACAAAAATGTCCTTATATAAACGACTGTTTATTTTACAATAATAATAAAAGGGAATATAGTAGTCAAAATGAAGAGTATATACAAATGTTATTAAATAATTCTAGAGATAAATACATTGCATATAAAACAAAATATATAGATTTTGATATAAAGGATGAGGTAGATATAAGTGTGCACAGTGTAAAATTGGCTATTAAGTATGTGAGTAGTATTTATATCGACGATCGAAATGATGAACATGGTATGGATAAAATGTGCAAAGAGAATAAAATATACAGAGAAGATAATATGGGTCTTCAGGATAATATATTATATGATATCATTTCCTATGATGATAATATTTCTAAAGAGAGAAAAAAAATAAAATATGAGAAGATCAAGAAGCACCTGGATAATTTATATAACAAAATGAAAAGCATGAAAAGTTCTAAGGTATATATTTGGATGTACTTGTATGTAAACTTTGTTTTTAATTTTTTTTATGTTAATATAAAGAAAAATTATCGTAAAATAAATAATTATTGTTTATGTTTTGATGAGTGCATGCATGAGAATAGTAATATGGAAAATATGTTAGGTGGTGGTAACAATAATAATAATAATAATAATAATAATAATAATAATAATAATAGTAACAATAATAATAATAATAGTAACAATAATAATAATAATAGTAACAATAATAATAATAATAGTATCAATAATAATAATAATAGTATCAATAATAATAATAATAGTAACAATAATAATAATAATAGTAACAATAATATCAACAATAATAATAATAATAACGATAATAGTAACAATAACAATAATAATATTAAGAAGAAATATATCATTGTATTTAATTTATCCGGACTTATCGATTTTATTAATAAAAAAAATAACCTTGAAAAAAAAAAGATTTCTGTAATGCTAAAGAACTATATAGACAATGTATTATTTAATGAGTGTAAAGAATTGTTTGTCGAGGAACTAAATGTAGATGAGAAGAAAAATAAAAACGATATTGACGGTGATGATTATCATAAGATTAAATTTTCACATCCTTTAGAAGAGTGGGAAAAATCAAATACAAAAAATAGTATAGATGAAAAATGTAAAAAGAAAAAAAATAATTCATTAGATGAATCTATTAATAATTCTGTTCTTAGAAATAATAATATAACATCAGATAGTACTTATTTATATAATATAAAAAATGATGATGAGAAAATTTATTCGAATGAATTATTATCATCATGTAAATATTATGAAATAGATAATTATTATAAAGGCAAAATAAAAATAAGTAATTTTGTAAATGAATATATTTATATGTTTATATCATATTTAACTTTGATAGATATGAAATTATCTTTGTTGTTATTAGAAAAATATAATTTAACAATACCTAATAAATATTTAGATTTAACTTGTTATATATATATATGTCAGATGAATAAATATAATTCCAACATAATGATTTTTATAAGTAAGTTTCATATACATCGATATATTTTAACAAATGATGTGGCTAATAAAAATCTTAAGGAAAATTATAAGATATATAAAAATATTGAATGTAACAATAATGTTATGAATAATGTTAATAGTGTACTTAATGGTAGCAACATGAACAATGGAAGCAATGGAAGCAATGGAAACAATGGAAATAATGGCAACAATGGAAATAATGGCAACAATGGAAATAATGGCAACAATGGAAATAATGGAAATAATAGAAACAGTGACAATAATAACAATAACATCAATAATAATAATAAAAATAGCGATATTAATTTTACATTCTTAGATGACATTATTACTATTTATAAAAAAGAAAACAATCACATAAATAATTGTAATAATATAGAAATGATTCCTGATAATATAAATAAAGCTACTCTTCATAGTAATAACAATTATGCAAATGATCAATTAGAGTATTCTAAAAATAATTTCTTTAAGGTTAATGATAATATCAATAATGTAAGTGGTATAGATATAAATAATGCTAATGTAAAGGATTGCCCCTTTGCATCAGAAAAAAATAGTTGTATTTATAGTAATTTTGTGAAGAATGGTTCCTTTGATTTATATAATGCTAATCAAGAAAATGAAGAGAATGTAAATATTAGAATTAACAGTTACAATGAAGATTTAATAAAGAATAATTTTAGAGATAAAAAATTAACAGAAATATGTTTTAAAAAAGATATGAATCCAAAGAATGAAATATATAAAGATGAGATATATAAGGATGTGATTAGAAATATGTCAGATCCTTTTTTAAATAAACATATGGACATGTACCATAATATAGATAAATATAATATAGATAGAATGAATGAATTTAATAATAGTAATAATAAATATTTTAATGCAGAAAATGTTAAGAATATAAATTTTATGAATAGTAATATATATCCTATAAAAATAAATATACCATATAATATTAATTTGAATGAAATATTCATGAATGATTGTCGAGTTTCCAATATTATACATTTTTGTAAAGGTGATAGAACATTAGAATTAGAATTAATAAAACAACGAATTATAAATGGCAATATAAAATATGCAATAAAATTAATTAAAATATTTAATTATGAATTATTACATTTTCCAAATTTATTTTTTTATTTAAATTATAAATCATATAATTATTTATTAAGTAGTTTTGATAAAAAATATATTATATATTATTTATATGATAATCCAAAATATTTAAAAATATATTTTAATTCTTTATTAAAAAAAAAGAATAAGGAATCATGTGTCATGTGTATCTATTTCTTATATCCCTTATATATGAGCTTGGAAGATATAGATTTTAAAACCTTTTTTTATTTATTTTATAAACATAAGAAGGGAAAGAAAATGAGTTATAGTACAAGTGGTATATATAATAACAGTAATAGTACCAACACGGTTGGTAATTATATAAGCAGTTCAAATAATATGAATAATATTAATAATATGAATAATATTAATAATATGAATAATATTAATAATATGTATAATAATTGTTTTCATTATAATTATTATAATAATGATGTATATTTTGAAGGAGAATATTATGTATGCGATTGTAGGGATGGTAATAAAAATATGTTGACAGCATTAGAGCAAAGTAGTATGAACATTAATCTTAATAATAATAATAATAATAATAACAGTGGCTTGTGTATATCTAGTTGTAGTAATATTATGTGGTTTTTAAAAAACGAGTGTAATATAATAAATGAAGAATATTTTACTTTTAGAAATGAAGAAGATATTTATTTTGAGAGTTTGAATAGAATTTATAAAATATGTGATTTATGTAAATATTTCGATATGTTTAAAATATTAAAGAAGATTCATTCCGAAATTATAAAAAGTTCCTTTGATTATTTAATAAAAATGAAAGGATCATGTTCATGTCAAAAGAATTATATATGTATAAATGATTTAGGTTCTTGTTTAAATGATGTTGTTATTATAGATAAATTTAAAGATTTTTACATCTTATATGAAAAAATAAAAAAGTATGAAAAGATACTTTTTATAGATGCTGAATGGAAATGTGCGGTCTTTAGAGAAAATCCTATTATATCTATTTTTCAAATAGCTTTAAAAGATAGTGTATATTCATATATTATTGATGTAAAGAATATATCAGTTGAGAATTATCAAGTTAATTATTATATATCTGATTTGTTTAGAGATGAAAATATTATAAAAATTGGTGTGGCTTTTCTAAATAATGATATGTTACATTTTAGGAAATATTATGATATATTGAATATGTTAACATGTAAAAAGTATAAAGATATATTAATTGATGACAACCACCTGGACACGGAAGAAAAGGGACTTCAAAATAAAATTATGAATATAAATACATCTAATGATATGATGCCTATTTATAATAACAATATGAATAATAATAAGAGGAATGATAATGTAATATTATTAAAAAAAATAATGAAACATATTCATGAGCACACAATAAATTATAGTGGTGATGCGCTGGCGAGTGGAAATAATATACTTGTTAATGATAATAGAAGTTATTTCTATGGATATACAAATAATATCAATAATATCAATAATAATAATAACAATAATAATAATAACAACAACAACAACAACAACAACAACAATAATAATAATAATAATAATAATATTGATAATAGTAGTAGTAGTTGTTGTAATAATTATTTTTTTAATTCACATGAAAAGATAAAAGAAGAATCACATAATATTAAATTTAATGATAATTTATATGATGATATAAGCTATAAGAATATTTTCCCAGTAAATTATTTTATAAAATGTAAAAATAACGATAAATTAATAAATAATCTTATAAATACAAAATGTAAAACATGTAATAAAATAGGTATATATAGTTGTATACATAAATATTATAATTTAGAATATATATATAATAAATATTATGATCATTTGAAATATTCTTTTCCATATCTTAAAAAAAATATGAGTTATTCTGTTAAATTCTTTGGTAAAATATTATTTCCAGAAAAACAGGTTAATAAAGAATGCCAAATTATTAATTGGAATTTTAGACCACTTTCATCAAGTAGTGTTGAATATGCAATATTAGATGTTCTTATTTTGAAAAATTTTTTTAATTTAATTCAATCAAAATTACCAATAAATATTGAATGTGCTTTATGAAAATTATCAAAATTTTTTTTTTTTTTTTTTTTTTAAATAAAATATATATATTGTTTTATATACAAAATCATTTAATTTTTTTTATTTATGCAAAAATATATTTTTATGAATTGTTTATTGTTAAATTAAATTTAAGGTAAACATTTCTATTTTTTTATACCTAATCATAATAGATATATATATATATTATATACCTTTTTGTATGGCATCTTGATATATCATCTTCCTATTTTATTTTATTTTATTTTATTTTATTTTATTTTATTTTATTTTATTTTATTTTATCTTTTCTTTTCTTTTCTTTTCTTTTCTTTTCTTTTTTTTTTAATTTTTTTTTTTTTTTTTTGTGACCTTTTTGCTCAACATGTCTCTATATTTTTTAATGTAATTTTTTTTTAGGATTATATTATATTTTTTTTTATAAAAATTTTACATGACTTGTTTAATAATTTTTTTTTTTTTTTAAATAATTTTTAAAGAATATATAAATATATATAAATATATAT
>LT969556.1:1054427-1082327 GCA_900097035.1 Plasmodium blacklocki (nom. inval.)
ATAATAAAAAAAAATTTTGATATGGGAAATTCATATAATATATTTTATAAATAGAATATTATATATATGAATATAATTTCGTATTTATATTTTTGTTTTTTTTTTATTTATTTTTTTGTAATAAAATTAATATATATATATATATATATATATATTACTTATTTATAATAATTTTAGGATGCTAAAAAATTGACATTTAAAAAAATGTTTAATTGTTTTAAAAAATGATATAAGTATTTTTTAATAAAAAATATATGCATTTTTTTTTCTTATACAAAAAAAATAAAAAAATATAAACATATAATATATATATATATATATATATATATAATATTTATTTATATGCTGAGTTAATGTGATAATTTTAATTGTTTATAAAAAAAATAAATGTGTATGACTTTTTTAACAGTTTTATTATAAATTTCCTATGAAAAAACAAAATAAAATATCTGTAAAAAGCAAATGAATATATTTTGAATTTAAGGTAATATGAGATATGTCAATAAGTTTATACGAAAGGCTTTGACTTTTGTCATACCAATATTTAAAGAATTGAGATATATTGAATGTATTGTTTTCAATATAACTTTTTAATAAAAATATTCTGACTTGACAAGGTTTAATTTTAAAATTTATTTTTATTATATTTAAAATATGTTTAAATATTAAATTGGCATGTGTTGTATACCCAGATATATATTTTTTTTCCTGTTTAATTGAAGAAAGAGAATTTTTTTTATTTATATTTTTATGTTTGATTTTTTTGTAAATCCATTGTGATTTTATTTTTTTCATATGATAATTCTTATGTTCATTATATAAATAAAATTTATATTTTTGAGTATCCTTTTTAAATATCTTCTTATTAAATTTGAAGAATTTACTTTGTGTTATATCTATCCTATAACGATAATATATATTATAGATAAAATTTCTATTAAATATTTTATTTATATTTTTTTTAAAAAATCGTTGTGATGATTTCTTCCTTGTAATTTTATTTTTGTCCTTCATTTTGTAATATCTTTTGATATGATAAATCTTATCATAATTATTATATATGTAATTATTACTATTATTATGATAATAATAACTACTATTTTTAGTGAACAGTGATTGTATGTACTTGTTATATTTATAATCATAAGACTTCCTAAATTTTGGTAGGAAGAGGAAATTTTCTACTTGCTTTTTGATAAGTAAATTCCAAAAAACATCATATCTTGGAAAGTTACAATATTGTGTAAATAAATCAATAAAGTGATTTGCTGTCCTTACAGGAATTATTTTTTTTTGAAAAAGTATAGGTGTTTTTATATATCCTTTATGATAATATTGTATGAAAATTGTTTTAATTAATTTAATATTTTTTTCAAGAAAATATACAAAATAGTAGTCATTATTAAAAAATGGCAAATATTTTATCAAGCTATTACTATTTGGAAAGGAACAGTGATGTTTATATATGCCTTCCATTATCTTTAGATATTCATAATTATGACATTGTAAATCTTTTAAATTATCAAATGAGTTATCCAACTTATATATATTTCTAAACTCATAGGGAAAATATGTAATATTTGTTCTTTGATCAATATCCTTTTGTATATTTTTTGATGATATGATATTTTCATTTGGTTTATATTCATTTTTGTTTTTCTTTTCAACATATATGGACGATTTAGTTATTAATTTATCCTTTTTGTTTTTTTCAATATTATTATTTGTAAATGAGAATCCACCCTTACTATATAATCCTTTGTTTATATTATTATTATTATTATTGTTATTATTATTATCATTTATTATTGCATAATTTTTTTTATATGTTTTTTCATGATTTATAAAATAATCAAAGAATTGTAAATCATATATAATTTTCTTTTTCTTTTGTCTTTTGTTTTTTCTGTATTGTTCAGGTTGTTTTTTTTCTTTTTTATTAATTTGTTCATTTATTTGGATATTGAAATCATCATTATTTTTCATTTTATTAAAATTATTTAAATGATTTTTTTTCCAATATTGATAGAAAAAATCATAAAAGGAATAGAACGAGTTATATATATATGATAGTATATATAAATATGGTATATTTTTGTCTATATGTAAATTTTGTATTAATAAAAAATAATAAAACTTATCATACATTTCTTTGGCTAGCTGAGAATTAATATAGGTATTAATTCGATTGATGGAAAATTCAACTAATAATCTATTGATATCATGAAAAAAGTTTATATCATTTTTTTCTCCTGTTTTATAACATAAAGTATATATATTATTTTTGAACTGTTTTTTATTATAAATATTGTTAATAATTAAAACGGGAAAATAATTATAAGCGTTTTGATATAATTGTTTGTTTTTTATTTTTATATGTTGGTGTTCCTTATATTTCATTTTCAAAATTTTTGAATAATCATTTAATTTTCCATCTAAATCTTTTTCTTCTTTATCAATATTACTTTTTTGTGTTTGAATATCATCTGCCATTTTTTGGCTATCTTGAATCGGTGGAGTCAAAATTAAATTATATGTGTTATCATCATTATGATAAGGTACATTTTTGTTTTCATATTTATATGATATTTGTTCCTTTGTAGTATAATAATAGTTTAATAGATGAAAAAATATTTTCTGAATGAGCTTTATGTTTTTAATTATTTTTTGAATTTTTTCTATTTTTTTTATATTTTTTATATTTTTTATATTTTCTATATTTTTTATATTTTCTATATTTTTTATATTTTCTATATTTGTTTCTTTTTTCGTTTGTTTTTTTCCCTCATCTGTATATTCATCTGTTTGTTGATCTGTATCAATATCGCATTGATTATGGTCCATATTTTGGATATTATAATTTTTAATTATAAAAAATATTTTATTAAATTGTTCATTAAAATATAAAAACAATTTTGCGAACTTCTGCTCAAATATAATATTATCATCTTTAAAATGTATAACATTATCTTTTTGTTCATCTAGTTTTATATAATATTTTAAGAAAATAATTTCATTGATATTATTATTCATGTATGTATTTTTAATTTGATATAATAATAGCGCTTCTTCTGTAAATAGAGAATAATTTTTTTTATCATAATATTTTATAATTTCTAATAAGAATTTGGATATATTTAATTGATTTGTATTAATATTATTAAATTCAATGAGCTTATTTCTTAATATCTGTTTATTATGATTCTTATTTATTTGGTATATATCAAAAGGTATGTTCTTATTAATAGTTTTATCTATATGATGACATTTGTGTGTTATATATTTGGTAAGTTTGTTTATATCGTTTGATGAATATTTATTTGTTTCTTTTTTTTTTCGTTTTTTTTCTTGATACTTATAAGTATCTATACAATTTATAGAATCTGTATTATTTATGTTATTCTTTGTATTGTCACAATTTTGATTATAAGAAAACATATGTTGTTCATCACACATAGGAAGAGTGGTATTATCTAATAATATTGAATTATTATAATATGATGAATATTGATTGTTACATTCTCTTTTCTTTACAAATAGAATTCCCTTACTAATAATATTATTTATTATATCACAGATTGAATTATTAAATGTATTTTCAAGGTTATTGGATGTGTTCATATTTGTTAGACTTAATTCATAATAGTCTTCATTGAATATAGAAATGTTCATTACATCAACTAAAGGTATGGCACATGGGTTTTTTATAATTTTCTTATGAAATGTAAGATTAAAATTTTTGTATAAATAATATGTTTGATTACTTTGAGAATTACTTATCATTTTTATTAATTGATATTTTTTAGTAAAATATGGTTTTAAGATATATGATGATTGTTCCTGTTTATACATAATATGAATAGGTAAGCTAATAAAATGATGATTTGTAATATCATATGTTTGTACAAATCTATTTTGAATTAATAGAACATATAAATATTCAATAAGGTGTATTATAAAATGAGATGATAAATCATATATATGGAAAAAACAAAATAAAATTAATGTTAATGTACATATAGATATATTTGTTTGTTTTTTTAATACAAATTTCCCATGTCCTAAATTAATATATCCTAAATAATAATAATATAGATTATTTGAATTTTTATCTCTTACATTGATTATATTATTTATTTTCTTTTTTATTTTTTTATTTAATATTTGATCACAACTACCAACAAAAACAAAGGATAGACATTGATAAATTAAATTAATAAGATCATTAATATCTTGTTCTTTTATTTTATACATACATGAAAAATCATCATTTCCTTTTAGGTTATTTATTATAATGGTATTTATAAATTTTTTATTTTGACCTTTGAAATTATTCATTTCTAAATATTTACGAACTTTTTTAATTTTTTCAACATATTTCAAAATTAATTTATAGGTCTCTTCATAGATAATATCGTTGTTCTTATAATATATCATATGATTTTTATTATAATCATAATTAATATTTTTTTCATTTCTTTTTAATTTTTTTTTTTTTTTTTTCTCTCCTTCCTCTTCATTTAGAGAAATATTATTTGAATGCTCAATCAAGTCTGTAGAATTCCATTCTTTTTTGTCATCCCTTTGAGTAGGTGTATTTGATTGTTGTATTTTTAATTGAGAAAATTTATAATGTTTATAATTTAAAAGATTATCATTATTATTATTATTATAATCATTATTATTATTATTATTATCATTATTATTATCATAATTATCATTATTATTATCATAATTATCATTATTATTATCATTATTGTCAAAATTGTCTATTTTATCTTCATGGGGTGTTTTATTTTTACCTGAATCGTTCAGGTGTTTATTTAATTGATTAGAATTATGTTGCATAAATAAATTGTGATGGTGTTTATTATAATGAATATTTGGAATGAGATGTAATATATTTTCTCTTTTAACATTATCTTTGATTTTATGTACAAGATAATTAATTTTTTTATATAATTTTTGTAATTTTTTGGTACAATTTACATTATTATTAATGTTTTGAAAATAAGAAATATAATCGAAACAAATTTCTTTGAATTGTTCATTATGTGTTGATAAAAATTTTAAGCTCATAGCTTGTAACACTCCTATGATAATATAATATCTTAACATTTCACAATTATAAATTAAAGTGGAATTTTTAAAAAATTGTTTATGTTCTTCATTTTTATTATTCCAGTAAGGATTAAAATTATTATTATTATTTTTTTTTTGCATATCTTCTTTATATTGATAATAATTTATATTATGAATATTTGATTCTGTAACATAGGAATGATTTTTACATTTTATATTTGAATAGATTTTATTTATATTTATATCTTTTTTGTAACCACACATATGTATATATTTTTTGTTCTTCTTATTATTGTTATGATTAAGGTTTATATGTTCATCTTCATTTTGATCTTTTTGTATATATCCATTTTTATCATTTTTAGTTTCTCTGTTACTTTGATATGTGGATTTTTCATAATCACTATGATTAAATACATCATCCTGTGTATGATTAAGACCATGAAAGAAATAACTAAAATTATCTACTGGTTGATTAATTTTTTTATTATAACATGTAATGTAATTATTTTCCCTCATAACGAAATAATAACCGTTTGTATATGTTTTATTCATCTCCTTATATATAAATGGGTGTGTTAAATTAATATGACCATTTTTAAATACATATAGATTTTGAACATTTTTTTGTTTAAAATGTCCATCATTATTTATAAGGTGTATATATGGTAATTTATTATTTGCTACATATAATTTTTCATAAGAATCTTCAGACAAACCAATTTTACAATCTGTTGTACAAGAATTATTACAAGTATGATTCTGATAATTTGTTTTATAATTGTATTTTTTTAATTTTTTTTTTTTTTTTTTTAAATCTGAAGGAAGTATTCTTAAAAAGGTAGGCAAATTTGAAAGTATATATTCATGTGATAATTCTATAAAATCAAACATGATCATATTTCTTGTAAATACCTTTACCATTAATTCATAATAATTAAAATAATACGTATGATCTATTTGTGTAGGTATAAAAATCATATTACATGCATGTATATTATTAGTTTTAAAAAATGTTAAGGAAATTGAGAGTGCTGAAGATATCATCATATACATAATATCATATGATATATCATTTTGATTTAAATTTTTTAATGAATAATTTTTTATAAGATTATTTTTATGAACTTTATATGGTATATTAATATTTACGAAAAAGAATAATGTTTTAAGAATATTATTAAATATATTACCATTTTGAAAGTTAATAGATCCAACCGACCAAAACATCGATAATAAATTTAATTTTGTTAAATTTTTTTTTTCTAAACATTTTAATATATATTTTGTTAAACATATATTATTACTATTCATATGTAAATATCCTAAGCATATAAAATTACTACTTAATACTAAATTATCTAGATAAATTTTTTTTTTTATATGATTTTTTTTCATTTTTCTCCATCTATGTTTATTCTCTTTTTGTATTCTTGTTCTTTTTAGATTTTTATCGTATGCATTATTATTATTAGTATCATCTATATTTGAAATACCTGAAGATAAAGAATTATTAATAGAAATATTTATTAGATTTCCATATATTTCATCAATATTATCATAAGTATCTAGAATATTAATAGATTCATTTTTTTTATCATCATTATTATAATCATCATTTTTATTATTTCGTAGTAACATTATAATATCATTGTCTTCTTGGCAATGTTCTTTTTTCTCATCTATATTATTATTTATTATTAATACATTTGAATCTGTATTATGTGTATTATTTCTTATGTGATGAATATTTGTATGATCATTTATAATATGATCATTTCTGCTTGTGCTTGTATTTAATTGATGTATTAACATATCATCATTACTTGGAATAATATTACTGTTATATATGTTTGAATTTACTACATTTTTATCTAATAAATTTTTCGAACTTGATGTATCGCTAGTAATAAAAATGCTGGAACTACTTTCCTGTGTGTATTCATTCTCTTTTGAAAAAATCATATTGAGATAATTTTTATGGCTCCTTTTTGGTTTACATAAGTTATTATGTGAATCGTGATCATGGTTATAATTATTATTAAGAGTTGGATCTATATGGTTATCTTTAAAATGTAAATCTATATTAGAATCCTTTTTATGAATATGATAATTACTATATAAATGTTCACTAGAAGAATTATGACATTTGTCATGCTTCTTAACATGATATGTTTTGCTACACTCAATATTATTACAAGATATGTGAGTTATTGATTTATAATTTTGTTCGTTTCTCGTCTTTTCATATATAATTTTATGATCTCTGGCCATTTGTGAATCGTCATTATGATTATTTTCGTTTAAACAATAAAATATAAGATGTTCATAATTCATATTTTTATCATCATATATATCTTTAAATAGTGATTTTAGACATATGGTAGTTAATTCTTTATTTTGAGAAGTAATTAGGGATAAGGATAAGCCTAATATGGAACATATATATAAACATCTATTTTTAAATTTTAATATATATTGTATAAATAAATATATTTTTATATTTTTGAAAAATTGTAATAAACCTAATCCATAAATGAAACCTGCAAGGTAATATGTACCACAATATTTATAATTTTTATTTAAAAATTTGTATAAATAATTTTCATTATTAATAATATTTAGGAATGTTATATTATTATTATTATGATGATGATGATGATGAATATTTACTTCATGATTGGTATCTACATATGAAGATAAATCGAATCTTTTATATAATATAGTTTGACATAAAGAGCATTGTAATTTAAATGAGTTTTTAACTTTTGAATTTACAAAATTATTAAATTTTATACTTTGTAATTTATCAAATGTAAAATCAAAATAATCGATTTTTTTATTAATACATTTCTTTTGTAAATAATTCAATCTGTTCGTATTACGAAATTCTTCAATAGGAGTATTATTATTACTATAAGAGAGATCATACACATTATTATGATTATTATGATTATTATGATTATTATGATTATTATGATTATGGTTGTGATAATTATTATTATTATTATTATTATGGTTGTGATTATTATCATCATTATTATTTATATCTATTATACTATTTGCAGCACTTAAAGAATTTATAGATAACCTATTATATAAGTAAGAATTTGAAAAAGCTGTATAATTATTAGATGTATGATGATAATTAAATGATCTTATATTATTTTCATTTATATTATTATATGAGTGCCTAAAATTGTTCATATAAAATGACATACTACTATCTCTTCTTCCAATATTAATATGATGATTGTTTGATCTATGATTATATGCTAAACCATAACTATTATTATGTCTACTAGTATCATAATTAAAGAATGATACTTGACTATCTCTTCTATCATTTATAGAAAGATTATAACTAGATAATCCATTAATATTATGGAACGATATATCATTGTTCTTATTATTATTGTATGATTCGTTTTGTATATTTTTATTAGGTGTATATAAAAAGTTGTTTGAGTAAAATTCATCATTAGAAGAATCATTCATATGAACATTATTCATATTTCTTATATAACAAGAGTTAGATTTATATAATTTGTTGTTATGATAATAATAATAATCATCATCATTATTATAATTGTTATTAATATTTGCGTCCTCCTTTTCTATGGGCGAACAGTTATCTTGACTTATATTATACGACAAGTATTCACACTGATGGTTGTTATTATTATTATTATTATTATAATCACTCTCTTGAATTGTTGAGGAACTCTCGGAACCTACATTTTGATCGTTCAAATAAATTTCTTCATTTATATCCTGTATTATACTGCTGTGCCTAAAAGAATCGCGGGGGAAAAGAAAATCATTCTGAGAAGCATTATTCATATGATTATTATTTAAATAAATATTATCAAAAAAATCGGTACTTTGAGAATGTGAAGGAATGCCGATTTTTCTTCCTAATTCTTTAATACCAATAGTATTAAAATGTCTAGCCATTTTTTTATATTTATTTAATTTTTTAAAATATTTATTTAATAAAAAAATAACTTCCATTTTATCAGTTTTTATGTGAACATTTAATGAGTTCAAAAGATCATTTACTTTGAGTTCTATTTTTTTGATATTCCTTTTATTTCTTTTTTTTATATTATACTTGAATTTCTTCAATTTCTCTTTATAATGTAAAGGATGACTATGATGCCTGTGATGTCTATTATTCAAGTTGAAGTTTTGTGTTTCTTCAAAAAAACTTCCTGAGTTGTTATTATAATTATAACTACTCCTTCGATAATGATGATTATAATTATTATCATAAGTGTTGTTGTTATCATGAATGTTGTTATCGTAGATGTTGTTATCGTAAATGTTGTTATCGTAAATGTTGTTATCGTAGATGTTGTTATCGTAGATGTTGTTATCGTAGATGTTGTTATCATGAATGTTGTTATCGTTGGGATTGTTCATCAGGTATCCGCTTTGTGATATGTCAAAGTGTGAATTATTTTCCAAACGATTAATACGTGGGCTTCTATCCTCGAGATGATCATTTTCATTGTGATTAATATTTCTAGAATCAGTCCTATACATGTCTATATAATTTCTTTCATTGATAGATAGATTATTATTATTATTAATACTAGGTGATACACTGGAGACATATGTATTTCTATTCAATGTAACATTTTGGTTGTTCATCATCCTTCTATTTCTCGAATTATTAGATGGTATGTGTCTCATTCTAGAACGTCTTCCTATCCTAGAGTTAGCCTGATAATAATTATTATTATTATTGTTATTGTTGTTATTGTTGTTGTTTTGGTTGTCGCTTGTGGGAGGATCCCAGTAATTATTAAACTCACGCAAACGCCTATTAAACATAGTAACCTCAGGGGGTTCATTAAAGTTATAATTATTATTATTATAATTATTATTATTATAATTATTATTATTATTATAATTATTATTATTATAATTATTATAATTATTATTATTATTATAATTATTATTATTATAATTATTATTATTATTATTATCATTATTATCATTATTATTATCATTATTATTATCATTATTATTATTATTATTATTACGAATAGTATAATTATCATAAGCGTAAGAATTATTAATATTGATGTTAGTATCATTTCTATTTGTATGATTTACAACATTTCTGGATTGAATATTAAATTGATTAATATATCCATTAGTAGATATATGATTGGATGTATCGAAAATATCGGTATTATTAGTATGTGAGAATCTATTTAAAGAATTAGTATCATTATTATGAAATGATAAATTATTACTAAATCTTGTATTATTATTTTTATATTCATATAAATATACATATAGATAATAATTGATATTGAAATTAATGTTTGGAACGTAGTGTATAGAATTTAGTATATGGAAAAAATTTATATGATTAATATGAAACATCGATAAATATTTCATTTTATATATTTTTTCAAATATATAATATAAATGTATAAGATCTAATACTTTATTATTTAAACTATCATTTCTTTTTATATCTAATAAAATTTGTTTTTCTTCTAATTTTTCTAATTCCATCATTTTTATTATTTTTTTTAAATATTTATTTACATTTTTTTTATTATATTTATGTTTATGTATATATGCACTTTCTAAACTATCCGAAGTATTATACATATCAATAAGATCTATTAAATCATTTTTTTCATTTCTAAATTCATTTTTATCTTTTAATAAATGCATTTTTCTTTTTTTATAATATTTAGAAAAATAGTAATTATGAAAGTTATTTAAATAAACTAATACAGGATCTTTATTTCTTGGGAAATAACATGTAGAAATATTTCTGTCCATTTTAAATGTATCGAAGAAGAAACAACAATCTTTTAATATTTTATAATCACTTAAATAACTCTTCTGTACAATTTCCACTTTTTTTTTACATGTAGAATTCATATTACCATAAATATGATTACTATGATTATTATTATTCGTATTATTTTCAATATAATAATGTCCATTGCTTCTCATACTACTATTACTGTTATTATTAATATGACTATTACTATGATTATTATTATTATTATTATTATTATTATTATTTATATTTACATGGGATATATTGTTTAAATGATTCATATTAGCATTATCATAATTTTTTTTTTTTTTTTTGTATTTCTTTGTCATTTTTTTCATACAATAATTTTTATGAATACCATTAAATATATTATTATAATGTGATTCATTCAAAATATCTATGATTCTATACATATTTATTTTTAATTTTTCATTTGAAGACATGAGACATTTATTCAGATATAGATCTTCTCTATTTATGTTTATATAAAAAAATATATTTTTAAAATTAAAGTTATTGAATGAATCAAATAGATTCATCATATTTATATGTATCATTTGTTCTTTATCTAATGAATAATATTTATTATTCTTATTATCATCAGAAATTAAATAGAACCCATTTTTCTTTGTATAATCTTTTTTCTTAGAATCTAGATCTATATATGGCATATTATTTTGACTTGAAAGTATTTCTTCTTTATTTTTATTTATACATTTATATATTTTGTTATATATTATATTTTCATAATTATTTAAATCTTTATCACTAATTATTTTATTCTTTATTATTATATTATTTTCATCTCTTACACCAGAACAATAATTATAACATTGTTCTTCTTTATAATGTGTTGTATAATCTTTAAGATATTTATTATTACAAATTAACTGTTTCTTTTTTTTTTGCGTTTGTATATTATATATTAAGTATATGTAATATAAGTATAAATTAATTAAATATATATTTTCATAAAATATAAAGTTGAATAATATGTTTATAAAATTTATATGAGTTAAATTAAAATCATCAAAAATTTTTAAATTCTCTTTATATAATGATATATTATTTTTTTCATATAAATGTAGGTATGTTAAGAATAAATTATCATTACTGTTATTATTACTGTTATTATTATTGTTATTATTGTTGTTGTTATTTATATTATTATTATTATTATTATTATTATTGTTATTTATATTATTATTATTATTATTGTTGTTGTTATTTATATTATTATTACTTTTGTATTTATCATATATCTTTTTATTATTACATATTATACCTTTTTCATACATATTATATCTTTGTAATGTTGAATCTTCATTTTTTCCTTTATGATGAATAAGCTGCTGTTTTGTTTTTTTATTTTTATCAAAAGCATTTAGATATATATTATTCATATGATCATAAATAACAATATCATGTTTTTTATTACATTGTTGTGTGTTTTTCATAAAACTTAAATTCGACATAGAGACATATATAACGTCCATTTCATTTCTAAGAACATTACGATAGAAATGTTTCTTGAATATATTTGTTTTTATATTTTGATGATAAAATAAATTTATAAAAGATATAAATAATAAATTTTTTAAAGGAAAATATAAGGAATGAAAATAAAATAAAAATTTTATTTGATCATTATAAAGAATAGTATTTTTAAATGTATAGAAGTTTTCATAACAATTCTTTATATTATGGATATGTAATAAGTTGTTCTTCTTATTAAAAAATTTATTTTTATTTTTATCATATGTATAATATGAATAATGACATTTCTTTTCATTATCATTTATATTATAATATTTGCTTAGTATGTTAAAAATACATTGTACTTCTTTTATATAATATTCACATTTTAATTTTAATTTATTTGATGATTGTTCTGTGTGTTGTAAAATATCTAAATCATTAATATAATGAATTATATTATCATTTATGTGTTCACAATTTTTTTTTTTAGGATATATTATATTATATATGATATCTAATATATTTGTAACATTATCTAAATTAATAAATTTGTCTTTAAGATAATTATTTATAAATATATATTTTTTAAATGTATATTCCTTATTTCTTTTTGATTTCATATGATCTTGATTCTGTATTACAGTTTTAGCAAGATTTTTTATATGTATCATGTTTTTTACATTTCTTTCTTTTATGGTTTTATTAAGAGTTGATAAGTATTGATTATGTTCAGAATAAGACACCTCATTGTAACAAATACATTTCTTTCTAAAAGTATGTGGCGACAATTTTACATTTTGTATTTCTTTATTATTTAATATATAATTATTTTTTATAAAGTATATGTGACAAGTATATTTCTTCATTATATGATTTTTGATATATTCTTTACATACATGTCTATAAAAATAAGTCATACGTATTTTTTTGTATGGACTTAATTTGTTAATATAATAAAATATGAAATTATATAAATTGATGGTATAAGATAATATAATGATTATTAATGCTATATCATCTTTAATTTTTTGATCAATATATTCGTATATAGATACCTCATCATAAAAAGTATGTAGATAATAAAGTATTAAATATTTATTTTGATAAATATGTGTATATTTTATATGTAAATATTTTATATAATTTTTTATTATATTATAATAATTATTATGAATAGGATATTTTGATTTCTTTTTTTTTTCTTTTTTTTTTTCTTTTTTTTTTTCATTTATTAACTTTTCAGTAGTACACGTTGTACTACTATTAATCATTGATGATGATAAAGAATAATCATCTGATGAGATATTTTTATCCTTATGAAAATCAAAATGAAAACAATTATATTTAGATTGTTCATATTCTACATAAGGTTGAGTATTCATATATTTCTTTTTAATGTATAAATATTTTTCTATTTTTTTATACATTTTTAAATTATCTACACAAATTAAAAGGAACAGATAAATAAATCTACAAAATTCTAGATGTTGTATATTTTCAGCATCTAAGAAATTCATATCAAGCATTTCATTATAATTTATATAATTCATAAAAAATACACTATCCTCTTCCTTATGATTATAATTCTTTCCTTCTTGTGACACACGAGGAGATTTATTACATTTATGTTTTGTATTATCAGTATGTTTATTATATATATATTTTTTTTTAGAATTATTATAAATATGTTCCTTATAATGGTAAGATTTATGTATATCCTTAATTTTGTTAGAACTGTTATTATTATCATTATTGTTATTATTATCATTATTGTTATTATTATCATTATTGTTATTATTATCATTATTGTTATTATTATCATTAATGTTATAATTATCATTATTGTTATTATTATCATTATTGTTATTATTATCATTATTGTTATTATTATCATTATTGTTATTATTATCATTATTGTTATTATCATCATTATTGTTATTATTATCATTATTGTTATTATTATCATTATTGTTATTATTATCATTATTGTTATGATTAAATATTTGATCATTTATATCCTTAGTGTGTTCAGGTTTCTGTTTAATAAAGTTATGTGTTTTATTACAAAAAGAATATATATCAATATTTACAAAGTGAAATATATTAGATCTATCGCTTACATTAGTATCATTCTTCATTCGATCATTTCTACATTCATAAATACATAACGTAAAGAATTGCATACAAATATTTTTACATATATAATGGTAAAAAAATATGAGCATAATTTTTAAAGATATATTTCTTGGTAAGATATTGATATGAACTCTATATGATTCAAAGCATAGAGAATTGTTTTTATAATTTATTGTATCTATTGTTATATTTGATAAATTAGAATTATACATATTATATATCTGTGCTGTGTTATTATATAAATAGATACTTGATATATAAACATTATCACATAATAAATACAACATACCATTTTTATTTAAAATTATAATAAAATTATTCATTTGATTAATATTTATTATAGTAGAATATTTCATATTATTCTTCTCTTTATTATCTTCATCGGAAGAAAAAATATAATTTTTATGTGGTTCCAAATAATTTTTTTTTTTTTTTTTTTTATCATTTGATGAAGAGACATATTCTAGATTGTATGTATGTTCTTTAGATTTTAATATTTCCATTTTTTTTTTTAAAATATTTGAAAAGTATATATGTCTCTCATCTGATGTCGAGACATTAATAATGGTTTGTTCAGGTTTTAGATTTTTATATTTGAGCTTTAGATGAGTTGTATTTATTTTATTATTTATAGGTGAACATAAGTTATATGGAAAATAATGAAAATCATTCATGTTATTACACATTGATATTGCTGAAAAATTTAAGACATTTTTTATAATTTTTATTTTATCCTTTACATATTTATGATATATAGGTATTAGAAATAATACATTATTATTATTATCATATAGACATAATTTTATTTTATTCTGTATTTTTTTATTCCCCCCACTGGTAAGTATAATTTGAGGTGTATATGTCTCAGTATTAAAATTAATGTTGTGTAATAAGAGATGTTGATTTTTTAGATTTTTTTGATTATTTTGTTTATTTTGTTTATTTTGTTTATTTTGATTTTTTTGATTATTTTGTTTATCTTGATTTTTATGATTATTTTGATTTTTTTTTTTTTTTTTTTTTTTTGTCTCTGTATAAATAAAATGATTTGCCTCGATACTTAAAAAATGTTGAAAGGTAATAAAATTGTTTATATTTTCTTCTTCCTTGAAATATTTTTTAAAATAATGATTATTATATTTTATAATATCAAAAGAAATATGAAAGAATAAATATGTTTCCGTTGTATTTTCAAATGCTATACAAATATTGATATTTGTATTAATATGTATAATATTCATATTTGGTATTTGATTAATAGGGTTTTTTTTTATTTTTTTTATTTTTTTTATTTTTTTTATTTTTTTTATTTTTTTTATTTTTTGTTTTTCTTGTTTTTCTTTTGGTAAAGACATATCTGTCCATATAAATAATTTTTCTTTTTCATAAAAATATTTACATTTTTTAAATATATAAAAATTATTATTATCTACAATAATATTATGAAGCAATGGATGAATAGCTGAGACATAAACTATTCGTATTTGATCTTTATAATTATTATTATAAATAGAATATGTAAAATATTGTAAATCTTTATCCTTGTTTATGATATTTACAAAAAACAGAAAATTATTTAAATAAAATATTCTGATTGGTTTATATGGTAAAATAAATTGTATATTGTCTGTTTTATTTTGTATATCAATAACATTAACTATATTAGAATCTTGAAGAATATCATTTTCTAATGTGTATATATATTTATTTTTTATATCACTATTAATATTATTATTATTATTATTATTATTATTGTTATTATTTATTTTACTTGTTTTTGTAAATATAGGATTGTCCAAATGGTCATTCATAATATATGTAGATGATTTATTAGGTTCATACAACATGTCTTGCTGAATATACTGTTTTGTAATATCATGTTCATCCTTGAAGTGCTTATGAAGTGGTATATCATTAAATAATTGATTATCAGTTGATAGAAGATAATAGAAAGCATTCTTAGATATTTTAAATGATTCTTGTTGACCATCATAATATTGAAAAACAAGTAAATTATTTTGTTTACAGTATGTTACTTTATATTCATATATATTATTATTTATATTGTTAATATAATATTTCGTAATTCTAACATTATAATTATTATTATTATATATATTATTATATATATTATTTATATATATTTTCTCATTGATGTATATATTATTATATGCTCTTTTTTTTTTCTCTCCTTTTTTTTTCATTAACTCATATTCATTACCATATTTCCTCTTCATTTCAAGATAAAAAATTTTTTTAGAAAATTTCTTTAAATAGATATCTTCATATTTTAATAAAATTAATAATTTCAATATTTTTTCTTTCATAATATTTTCATTTATAATTCCTTTTGTTATCATTTTAATATATTTGAATACAACTTTATTATATTTTTCTATTGAATCCTTAGAGTTATTAACATCATTTTCAATATGATAAAAGCTATCTTTAAATATATTCGTTTCTTTGTTTTTACATTTATTATTTATTAGATAATCTTTCTTATTTTCTATTTTTTTATCTTTCTTTTTTAAATCAAAATAATTTAATATGGAATATTTGTTGTTCGTTCCAAGAATGTTACATGTTTCCTTTTTTTTTTCCTTTTTCTTTTTCTCTGATTTTTCACTTTTCTCAATTTTTATTATATTCTTTTTCTCTATATCATCATTGGGAGGTATATATGGCCATGTATTATTTTGCTCATACGTACTGGTATTATTTCTCACACCTTTATGATTCGAGTGTTTTCTTCTTTTAAGAAAATTATCATCAACTTGGTCTTTTAATATTACTGCATATACCATTTTTTTATGGTAAGGAAGATAGGCATAAATAAATAAATGTGTATAAATATTTGTACATGTATATATGTATGTATATATGTATGTATATCTGTATATATATCTGTATGTATATCTGTATGTATATATGTATGTATATATGTATATATTATATGGAGCATAAGGCAAAATATATATATATATATATATATATATATCTTATATCTTAATAAAATTGAGAAACATAAACATTTTTTTGATATATGGATAGAAAAGTATAATGAATTTATATATATGAAAAAATGGAAATAAGACTTTCAAAATAAAAAATCTTAAAAATGAATGTACATAAATATAAATATATACAAAAATCAAAAAGGGAATATTATATAATACCTAAGAAATAAATTTATATATATATATATATATATATATATATATGTGAAGGTATAAAAATTTATATTATATATTTCTTAATATATCCCTTATATTTATATGTATGGGCATTCATAATGTCTTACAAATGAAAATATAATAATGCAAAAAAATAAAATACATAAAATATAAAGAAGTAATATTTATTTTATATATAAATGTAGTTTTTACTTAAGCCACTTAATTATATATATATTATATATACATTATGGATGTTTAACATGGTAATATTTTTTTTTTTTTTTTTTTTTCCCTAAAGAACACATATATAAATAAATGAAGTTAAATGAGGAAAAATTAAAAGTAAAAAATTAAATATAACCATTCAAAGTTATCATATATATGTCACAACATGTTATATATCTTATTGAATCAAGAGATATTCCATTTATATATCAAAATAGAAATATATATTAAAAAAAAAAAAAAAAAAAAAAAAATTATTTTTTCTCCCTATAAATCACATATATATATATATATATATATATATATAAATATTTATATTTATATCAATTTATTATTATTATTTATATTCGCGGGTGGTAATTATATTCATATAAAAAATAATATTGCTTTTCATAAAAAAATTCATGCTCGTAAAATTTTTGATTAATATGTGTGTAATAAGTAGAATTAAAAAAAAAAGAGGAAGAAAAAAAAAAAAATTGTTAATTGTCCATAGGTAGAAATAGTATTATTATATGAATATAGATAAATATAGATAAATATATATATATATATATATATTTAAGGATATATAAAATAAAAAATAGAAACATTCTCATTTATTTTTATATTATCACGTTTTATGTTCTTTGGTTAAGAATAAATATTCATATTTTGTTCATAGGAAAAAAGAAAAATAATAAGTTCTCTTAAAATTTTGGTTACACTTTAATTTTTTATTTTTTTTTCAAGAACAAGATAAAATATATAATATATAATGGATACATTCAAGAAGAATGATAATGAAAATGATTACAAATATTATGTATTACAAATAGGTAAATGTATATATGTATGTTTATATTATACTATAAAAATGTATAAAGTGAATTTTTTTTTTTTTTTTTTTTTTTATTATATATTTTATTCCTCATAGAATGTTGAAATATATATTAAGATCCATAAGATTATTTTTTATTTGTCTACAATATATATATATATATATATATATATATATGTATATATTTATATATTTATTATTTTTGTAGGAAGAAAATACACATACGTAGGCTTGTGCGGGCTTCACAAGCCAGTATCCGTTTTTGTAACTCCAAATTTTTTTGTATACAATGAAAGGTTTCATAATTTTGTTGAAGATACCTACAAGGTTAATGAAATGATGGATTATATAAATAAAAAAAGGGAAGAACAATATGGAATTAAGAAATCGGAAAAAAGGTTGCATTCAAGTAAGGATCAATCCAAAGAAGATATAATAATTATAAGGGATAATCAAACGGATGAATGTCTTGATAAATACAGAAGTAGTGATCATTTGAATTATAACAATGAAGAATTTATACATGATATGAATAATATATATGAAGAAAATAAATATTGTGATAACCAAAAGAGACATAATATGATGAAAATATATCATTACGAATATAAATATAACCAAGACTTATATTTATGGAGAACATATTTTGACGAATATATATTTCATATATTTCATAATATTATTATAAAAACAAATAATAAATCAAAAAAAGTTATACTTGTATTAAACATGTTTATTCCTACTATTATAAAATATGCTCTCTGTATATCTCTTATAGAAAATCCTGAATATTCCTGTATATCATACATTAACGATTTAATATCTCCTTTATATTTATGTAATTATAAAACATGTGTGGTCGTTGACCTTGGATATATTAATTGCAGAATTTTACCAATAATGGACGGTGTGCCTTTATATCATCATTATACTTATATAAATAATGGGGGGTTCTATATTAATCAAGAAATAAAGAAATTATTAAAGGAGCAGTATAAAAGCGGATATAAAAAGAGGGAAAATATAATTTCAATGAATGATGGTATGAAATTATGTGTAGGAAATGATAATAATAATAAGAAGGATGATAATAAAAATGGTGATAACAAAAATGGTGATAATAAAAATGGTGATAATAAAAATGGTGATAATAAAAATGGTGATAATAAAAATGGTGATAATAAAAATGGTAATAATAAAAATGGTGATAATAAAAATGGTGATAATAAAAATGGTGATAATAAAAATGGTGATAACATAGATGATGATAACAAAGATGATGATAACAAAGATGATGATAACAAAGAAGATGATAGCTCATATTGTGTTAACAAAGAAGATGATAACACATATTGTGACAACAAAGAAGATGATAACACATATTGTGATAACAAAGATGATGATAATAGTATTAATTATTATTTAAATTTATATCCTCTAGAAGAAATAATTAGCGTTATTGATAATATGACAGATGATGATATAGAAATTATAAAAATAAAATATTGTTATATAAAAAAGGATAGTGTAGATATACCATGTAATAAATATGTACTATATAAATATAATAATTATGATATAATTATAGATCCTTATACTAGATATAAAGCTTGTGAAATATTATTTGAAAAAGAATATGATCAAAATATGTACTCCTTATTTTCTAGTATAGTACAAAAAATAAATATATTTGAAACATATATATTTTCAAATATATTATTAGTAGGTGGTTGTAGTAATATTAAAGGTATTTTATCGAAGGTTTCTCAAATATTTTTTCAAGTATTAAGAAATGAAAAAAAATTCCCACAAAATTTTCAAGATAAAGTACATTTTCTTCTTTCTAATATTTCTCCTAACTTACGTCAGTTTGTTGGGGCATCCATATGTTCGAGCATGGACAATTTACCCGTTTATACGGCTGAGGAGATATTGAACAATGTATTATATGACCACCTTAACGAGGATATATACATGACATTCAAGACATAAAAAAAAACTACTATATATATTATAGGTTTATTTATGTGTTTGTTGGTATATACGCATTTGTGTTTTTATATTTGTACAAAAAAAAAAAAAAAAAAAAAAAATTATTTAACAAATAAAATTAATAAGAACATAAAGGTAATTCAAATGGATAATATTTATAAATACACAAGAAAAAAAAAAAAAAAAAGATACATCATATATATATATATATATGTGTGTGTGTGATCTCATTTTATATTTTTTATGTGACAACCCCATTTTTTTTTTCCTCATTTTCATTGCCAGCCTTTTTTTTTTTTTGTAACTTTTCTTTCATATTTCTTAATTTTTTTAGTATAATACTCAAATGTGCCTTTTCATTATCAGCCATCTTTTCATATAAATACTGATAACCATTAGTATAAATAGGTTTCACTTTTTCATCAATAGCTAAACACATATTTATTTTTTGTTGTTTCTCTATATCCATACGTCTATCATAAAACAGTTTTTCTGTTTTTTCTAATGCATCTTTTTTAGAATAGCCTCTGTTCATATAATATAACTGATGAGTAGCCATTTGCGTAATTATATGATCATTCCTAAAATAATCATATCCTTTAATATTATTATTACCTTCAACATAACAATCTTGAAATCTTAAATGAGGATATTTTTTTAATAAAAATTTTACTAAATCCATATATTTATTATTATTATATTTTGTTTTCAAACTTATATTATATATTTCCATAGGCGGGGCTCTCTCTGACCATTCTAACCAACGAGGAGTGTCATATAAATTTGTATTAACAAGGGTCCTCATTTTATCTACAATATTATATTTTAAAAAACGACAAAAGTTGGAGCCATTAGGATGAACAGCTCCCTTGCCCATTATTCAAATATATAAATGAAACTAATGTATTATATATATATATATATAATAATACTAATAATAATAATATGTATAAATAAATAAATATATATAAATATATATATATATATATATATAATGTATCACTTGTAAGAATATATTATTTTAAGACCTTTAATTTTTTACTTATAAACAATTCTCAAGTCCGCATTAATATTTTTATGCTATATATACATAACTTTTTTTTTTTTTTTTTTTTTTTTTTTTTTTTTTTTGTAATATTTCAATAAGGCTTATATAAAGTACACATATAAATGTATCATATTATTATATATGTACATACCAATATATTATATATATATATATTTTGTTATTTATGAAATCATGTGAATGTAATAATATAAAATTATTCCTATTAGTATATCAACTTAATGAATATTATTTATTATATATATATATATATAATAAAAGGAAAAAAAATTAAACCTCATAAGGACGTCAAAAAAATAAAAATAAAAGAATAAATATATATATATATATATATATATATATTTGATATATTTTTATTTATAATAATTTATGGAATATATGCACCTGATGATGACTTTTATTATTGATTCCTTCTTACCGATCATGATCATGTAATATAAAAATACGTTTAATTTGTTTTTTTTTTTAAATAAAAAAAAAAAAAAAAATGAGAAAATATTTTACCTTTTTAAGGGAATTTTCTACTCTTAAAAATGTGGGCCCTGAGGATTTCACCATGTTAAAGAAAAAGTTGCGATGTAAATTTAAAAGTGTTCGTCCAAAAAAAGATAAAAAAAAAAAAAAAAAAAGTAACGAAAGAGATATACGTTGTAAACAATCAATAAGAATATATACACATGTGTAACTATACAAAATTTTTCTTTTTGTGTTTTTTTTATAATTTTTAGGTAGGTATGTTAGAATTAGATACGTTAATTAACAATTATTTAAATGCAAATATGAATATAATAGATAATGAAAAAGTCAAGTTGTTATATAATTTAATGGATATAGATACAACTAGTATGTTGAAGTTATTTTATTTTTACTCGAACCAAGAAAATAAAAGTGTGGACAAATTGTCCAAACTTATGAAAGTTAAAGATGAAAAAGTAATACAGGATACTTTTAATTTATTAATTGATATACTTAACAATAATCAAAAGTATGTTAGTACTGAATGAGGAGAAAACATAAAGACTTAAAGAAGAAAAAAAAAAAAAATAGTTCTTATGTATATTATATTTTTATTTTATTTTATTTTTATTATTATTTTTTTTGAATTTATTTTATTACTTTTTTTTTTTTTTTTATGTTGTTCTTTCCCATATTATTAATCAACATAATTAGATAAACTATAAAATTTTTTTTTTTTTTAAGAATTTATGCAATATTATATATATTATATAGAAGGATGTTGATACCATATCAATATGTACAAATATACCTACAAATAAATATATATGTATATATATTTTTTATTTTATTATTTTACACTTCGATTAAGTCATGATGGTATATATTTTCATCTGCATCCATCTAAAATGAAGGTCAAAAGAAAAAGAAGAAAATATTCAACAGGAATATAATATTGAATTATGTATTTGATTTGATTTGTTTTTTTTTTTTTTTTTTTTTTTTTTTTTTTTTTTTGTATATATTTATAAACAATATGGAAGATCATATATGATTACAGGTATGTCAATTAAGAACTTTTTAAATTCACTTTCTGTAAACTTATTTCCATTTTCACATAAAAGTACTTTCAAATCGTTTTTTTTCATTATATCTTCTTACATAAGCAAAAAAAAAAAAAAAAGAAAAAAATTATAAGAATATAATAAAAGTTCAACTGAATGAAAATACAACAAATATTATATGTATATTTTATAATATATACTTTTAGGGTTTAAAAAATTAATGCAGTTTTCAATTTTTTCTTTTCCATAATAATTCGTTTGAAATTTATGAACGAATTCTTTCAGTTCGTCCAAGTTATAAGTATTTTTATTATCATCAAAAATTTGACAGGATATATTAAAACTGAAAAAAATATAGAGAGGAATAAAAAATAAAATATATATTATTATAAAGATATAATCTCTTCATATTTAGATTAAATATAAATATAAAAAAATAAAAAAATATATATATATATATATATATATATATATATTTTTGATTATACCCTAACGATTTTAGTATTGTTATTAGATCGTTCTTATCAATATGATCCGTGTTTTTTTTTTTTAAATTAAATAAATCTTCAATTCTTGAATACTAAGGATTACATAAAATAAAAATAAATATGTTGAGGAATAATTATTGTATTCTTTTATTTTCTCTTTCTTGCTCTTTTTCTTTCTCTCTCTCTTTTTTTTTTTTTTTTTTTTTTTTTTTTAATAGGTCGATGTTACTTGTATTTGCTCCATATATATATATATATATTTATGAATATATTTTTTTTTTTTTATTTAACAGCGACCATATGAATGCTAAAATTTAACTCAAACTTTATACATACACATAAATATTTATTGTACATGTGTATATGTTTTTAAAATATATATATAATTATGGAAAGAAGAAGAATAAATTATAAGGAATATTATATTATATATATATATATATATATATATATATATATAATATATGTATTATATTTTATATTAATTTTTTTTTTTTTTTTTTTTTTTTGACCCCTAAAATTTATGCATATATATGTGTATTTATATAACAAGAAAAAGAGAATTCTTCACTTAGGAAATAAAACGTACATTTAATATATATGTGTTTAAATTATTATTATAATTTTTTTTTTAATGATTTCATATACTTATAATTAATATATGTATATATGTTTACAATGTGAAAAAATATATTAAACAAAAAAAAAAGGATATATACTTTTGATAATTTTTGCACATATAACAAACGATAATATATGTACATAAAAAAAAAAAAAAAAAAAAAAATTATGTATATATATATATATATATATATATATATATATAACACATTTTAAGATATTCTTATGTTTGAAAAAATTGACATGTCTTATAACTTTATATAAAACCAAAAGTAGAATTATTTTATTTTAATTTTTTTTTTTTTTTTAATGAAAACCGTTTTTGTGATTAATAATAGACAAAAGGGAAATATTCATAATATGTAAAATATATATATATTATATATGTACACATATGTAAGAATGATTTTATATAGTAAGATATAATTTTTACATTTTAACAAAATTAAATATATATATATATATATATATATATAATTAATCTGAGATAAATGTGCGAAATGTTTAAAAATGTTGAATGTTTTATGTTATCCTATATAAATTACATATTTATCGCATGTAATTATATAAACTTTAAATAAATAATATATATATATATATATATAAGAAATTTATCACTTGTGATTTTTTCACATATGCTGAATAATGATGTATCCTAATATGTATAATAATAATTAATTTATTTTGCTTATTATTTTATTCAACCTTCATTTTATTATTATATAAGCATCATTTAATATTTTAGTTGAAGCGCAAAAAGGTATTTTTCACATATATATATATATATATATATATATGTATTTATATACATTTGATTTGTAAAAAAAAATTACTAGACTTTCCAAATATTTCATCATCATAAAATATAATGGTTGATGAAAATTATTTAAAGGAATGTGAGAGCTCAAAGTTTTTAGACTTTGATCAAATTGAAAATGAAATTAAAGAATTCAAATCAAAACAAAATGAAATATTTAGTTTTTATGTTAAAAATATTGATGAGTTAATAGGAAGAATAAATAAAGCTAAAAACCTTTTAGAGGAAAAGAAAAAAACGGAAGATGAAATGATAAAAGATGAGAATAATGAGAATAATGAGAATAATAAGAATAATGAGAATAATAAGAATAATGAGAATTATAAGAATAATGAGAATTATAAGAATAATGAGAATTATAAGAATAATGAAAATAATGTCCACATAAATAGTACTGATATAAAAAGTGTTACTACTAATATGCATAATAATGAAAGAACTGATAAAATAAAAAGAATCGAAAGTATAGGTGAAAATAAAAGAATACACAAAAACAATGTTATTATAAAAGAATTAATAAAAGATGTCAAATGTTTAAATATGACAGAAAAAATTAATAATGAAAACAAAACGTTTTATAATGCATTGTTATTATCATATAGAGGTATTATATCTTTAATAAAACAGGAAACACCTGAAATATTTAAAGATATACATATTAAAAAAAGCATTATTCTTAGATTAATTCTGATACATTTTTTACAAAAGGGTGATTTTTTCATGTACTTTGTATTAAATAAAGAAATTCTGAAGAATAAAAAAAAAAAAAATAATAAAATACATATGAATGAAAATCAAATGTATGATAGAATATCAAGTGGAGAAATAATAAACGAACATATTTTACACAATGGGAATGTCACAGTATCTGGAAATTCAAATAATGTTGTGGTTAACCCTGATATGTTAAATGACAACAACAACAACAATAGTAATAATAATAATAATAATATCAATAATAATGTTAATAATATTATGGGTGTCCCACATTACCTAGACAATATACCAAACAACAAAGATATAGTAAACGCATGTAACAGTGAACAAATAAATAATATAAATCCATACGATTATAATATGAATAGTTTGCAAACAATAAAAAAGAAAAATGAAGACATATCAAATAATATTAATGTATATAATAATGAAGATACAATAAAATGTATTATACATGGTAGTAACATTTATCAACAAAACAATAATAATAATAATAATAATAGTAATAATACATTTAATAGTGTCCTCTTAAATAATATTAATCCTAATGCTCGAATGAACGATAAAGGATTGTTTAGTAAAATTAAAAAAGAATATTTAAGAAAAATAAAATTGTCTGAAAAGAATGAAGAAATAATATTTGAACATGCATTGGTAGAAGAAGAATTATTTGAAGGATATAAAGAATTACATAGAATTATGTATAATTTAAAAAATTATGATGTAAGTTCATGTATTGAGTGGTATCATAGATGTAGTGAATCAACAAAAAAGAAATATACGAAATTGATTTATTTATTACATTGTATTAGTTATCTCATATATTCAAAAGAAGATAAAGAAAAAGCCTTACAATGTCTAAGGGAACTAATGTTAAATTATAAAGAAAATAAATCTCATATCTCAAGATTAAGCACATTTATATGTATAGGAGTTGATAATGCATTTTTTAAAAATATGTTCTCTAGTGTGCATGCAAAAGTATTTAATTATTTTAAGAGAGCCTTTAATGAAGAAGGAATCGTCATAAATATGAAAAAAAATAAAAATATTATTAAAAAGGATACAAAACAATATGGAAATGATAATATTCAATATAATCATTTCGTATATAATCCTAGTAATGTCAATATAAAAAATGAAGAAGCTAACAAAAGGAGTGGAAAAGAGTTAAGTAATAAAAAGGAAGACATCAAAGAAAAAATAAACTGTCGAAAAAGAAAATCGAGTATATTAATATATAATAAAGATGAAAAAAATACTCATAAGAATTGTACTAGTGAGAAAGATGATATCCAACATTGCAATGATAAAAATTGTACACATAAAATGTGCAGTAATAAATATAATAAGGAAAAATCAAATATATCAAGATGTCCTACAGATAATGATAAAAAATGTTCGTCATCTATATGTTCTAGAAAAAAAAAGGATAAAAGAAAAAAACGAAAAAAAAATAACTCGTTTTCTATTATGTATAAAAAAATAAATGAAGACATATCTAGAGGAAGAACCAAAAGTCATATAAAAAAAAAAAATTTAAAGAATAAAACAGGAAAGAATGAGAATATTTTGAAAAGAACCATAAAAAAGAAATTTACAAATATATATAATCGAATGAGTAAAAAGGAACCAATTAATGTTAAGAAAAATAAAAATAAAAGAAACATTAGCAAAAACAAAAAGAAAAAGAAAGAGAAAAGAAAAAATGATTCATATGTTACATTTCATAAAGAATATGCATTAAATATAAAAATGGATCGTAGTAATAATATTCCTTTAATTCATAATAATATATATAAGGAAAAATATAGTAATTTATATGGTACAAAATTATATATGAATAATTTCTATGAGAAGAAAAAAAATAATTTTCTTCGTCCTTTAAGTGAAATATATGTAGAAAATAATATTAACGAAATAATAAGAAATAATAAAATGAA
>LT969556.1:1082427-1149927 GCA_900097035.1 Plasmodium blacklocki (nom. inval.)
CACAAGAGAGGAAAGATGTACATATGTCATCACATGAAAAGAAAGATGTAACCACATTGTCGATGGAAAAAAAATGCACACCCATAGTATCAATAGAAAAGAAAGATGTCCTTATATTATCACAAGAAAAAAAGTATGAAGAAAAGAACAAAACTGATAACCAAATATCACACATATGTGGAAAAGAAGAATGTAGTGATATGTGTATATTAAAAAACAAAAAAAATGGAAAGGATGAAGAAGAATATTATGAATGTGTGAATTTTAAAGATAATGATGTATATACCAATGATGAATCTACAACAAGTTCTTGTAGTTATTATAAATCATTTCGTTCATGTGATTCTTACACATCATCAAGTGATGATGAATTTTCTTCTTATTCTAACGGGGAGGAAAACTTTAAAAAAAATATGAAAAAAGTAAAAGAACAAGTAGATATAATGAAAGAAGATTATTTGAAAAAAAATACAATGAATGCTTTGTTAAATACAAAAAATGTCCAAGCAAATAATAGAGCTATACTAGCTTCAAAAAATACAAGGCTTGCGAAAACATCTATAGACGTAAGTCGAATTTTATTAACGCACGCTTTAACAACAAGGGATATATATACTTTACAAAATACATTATCTACTAATAAAAGTAATACAGAATTTAGGCGTATTTGCTTGAAGTGGAAAGCAAAAAAGATTAAAAGAAGAAGTAGGTTAAAAAAGAGGGAAAAAGATGATGACGAAAGTGAGGATGATACGAAAGATAAGGCTGGAAGGAATAAAAAAGGGGGGACAAGAAAGGACAAAATAGAAGTTGATGATGGTGATGATGATGGTGATGATGATGGTGATGATGATGGTGATGATGATGGTGATGATGATGATGATGGTGATGATGATGATGATGAGGGTGATGATGAGGGTGATGATGATGATGGTGATGATTGTGATGATGGTGATGATTGTGATGATGGTGATGATGATGATGATTGTGATGATTGTGATGATGGTGATGATGATGATGATTGTGATGATGGTGATGATGATAATGATGATGACGACGACGACGAAAGTGACGATTTTTATGATGAACATAATTCTTATGATGAAGAAGATGATTATTTTGATGAAGAGAACGATTACTTTGATGAGGATGATGATTATTATGATGAAGAGGATAATTATTATGACGACGATGAAAATATTCATGATGAACAACCTTACAATTCTCCTAATAGCAGTAGTAGTTATGATATTAACCAAAAGGAAAAACATAAAGTATCCAGTATATTAAAAGGCAAGAGGAAAAAAAAGAATAAAACAAAAAAAAAAAGTAATATATCCTCAACTGATAAAGTAAACCTTACTGATTCCTTAGAATGTTTAGGTTTAGAAAATTTTATAAAATTAACAAAAAAAAATCTTTTTGTTAAAAAGTCGGATGAAAAAAAAAAAATTGAAAAAGGGAAAAAAAAAATTCAAAAATCAAAAAAAAGTGGTAAAACAAATGAAGGTAAAAATAAAATTGATGAAGAAAAAAAAGATAAGGAATTGAAGGAAAATAAAGATAACATGAAGTTAAAAAATAAAAACAAAATAAAAAATATGAATGAAGTTGAAGGAACTGTTTTGAATTATGAAAAAGGTGACATGGAAAAAGCTGGAGATGAGAAAAAAAAAATTGAAACGAATGAAAAAAGTAATATTAGAGAAGAAAGAAATGATAAGAAAGTTTTTGCAAATAATTTTGAGAATGAAGTCAAGTGTGAAGAGGATATAAAGGAACATAAAGAAATACATAATGTGGAAAATGTAGAAGTAGAAGAGAAAGTATGTAAAGAAAATAATGATGATGAAAATAAAGTAAACCAGTTAGTTATTGATCAAGAAGTGAAAAATATAAACCAGAATGATAGTAATATAACCGAAAAGAATGTAAGTAGAAATATTCAAGAGGATAAAAGTGAAAATGTTCAAGAGAATAAAAGTGAAAATATTCAAGAGAATAAAAGTGGAAATATTCAAGAGAATAAAAGTGAAAATATTCAAGAGAATAAAAGTGAAAATATTCAAGAGAGTAAAAGTGGAAATATTCAAAAGAATGAAAGTAGAACAATTGAAAAAAAAGAAAAAACACAAAAATTATGTGACAAACAGGATGAGAAAAAAAAGAATAAAGATGACTTTGATACATTATGTAAGAAGGATAAAAAAGGAATTCATTATGGATCATATAAGAAAAATATAAAAAAGAGAAGATATTATTCAAACTTTTTATATGATGAAAAAATGCAAATGCAAATGAAAAGAAACAAGAATGAAGGATATTACAACAAAGGTAATAAAAATAAAAGGGAAAATTTAGCATCAAAGGAAAAAGTGAAATCGGAAAAAGCAGGTAATAATAAAAATTAATATAATACTTATATATATATATATATATATATATATATATATATTTATATTTATATTTATGTATTTTTGTGTGTGATTATTTTATTAGTAAACATTTATAATATATTATGTTATATTATATTATATTATATTATATTATATTATATTATATTATATTATATTATATTATATTATTTTTTTTCCTATAATAGGATTTAATAAAAAAAATGACAGCAGTAGTAGTGACGATGAACATAAAAAATCAAAAGGAAGGAAAGGAACAGATAAAAAACCGAACAAGGATAAAAAGAAATTTGATAAATCAAATGACGATAAAAAAAAGGAAATGGAAAAAGAAGTACATAAAAAGAATAAAGAATTTGCAAAAGAAAAGAAAAATGAAAATAATCAAGATAAAACAATGAAAAAGGAGAACGAAAAAAAAGTTTATGTCCATCTTGAAAGGTAACATAAAAGTGTAAATAATAATATATACATATATATATATATATATATATTTGTATTTATTTATTCTTTATTTTAGCCCCTTGGACATCCTAGTTTGTGGAGGATTAATAAGCTCAAAAAAATTAATTGAGGCTCAAGCTATTTTAAAAGAAAATAATAAAAGATTACAAGAAGTGAAGAATTCTTCCTTCGCTAATAATTCCAATGAAAAGAGCTTAGAAAAGGAAAAAAATAAAAACCCTAATGAAAATGGATCTTTGCTTTCTAATTCTCTAGCTGTAGAGGTGGATTTGAGTGGTTGCTTTTTTTTTCACTCTTCTTTTACATGTCCTATTAGTAGAGATAAGTCGTCCAGGGACAACCCTCCTTATTTACTTACCTGCGGTCATGCCATTTGCAAGTAAATATAAAAGAACAAAATATATGAGTTAACAAATAAATGGGGAAAAAAAAAAAAAATACATAAATACATATATATATATATATATATATATATATGGATTGTTCTTTTTTTTTTTTTTTTTTTTTTTTCTTATTTCTAGAAATTGTGTAGACAAAATCCATGCCCAAAGATCCAGACAATTCAAATGCCCAATGTGTCCACAATATTTACATTTACTGGAGGTAATAAAAAAAATTTTTTTTCTTTTTTTTTTCACATAGCATTAAATATATAAATATGCAATAATTATTATATATGTCCCCTTGTTTCATTTTTTTTTTTTTTTTTTTTTTTTTTGCAGATAATTCCCTTATATTTTAGTTAGACATGATTTTTTTTCGTTTTTTTCATATCTTTAAATGGTTTTAAGAGAATTAATAACCTTTTATAGGATAATATATATATTGTATAATTAAATATAAAAATATATATTTTTTCATACATACATATATATATATATATATATATATATAATATATATAATGTTTCTAAATTGTTTCTTAAGATTACTACGTTTTTATTCTTTTTTTGGTGTGATATATAATATAAACATAATATTAAAATAATATTATCTAATTATTAAAATTAATAATTGAATTACAAAAAAGAAAAAAAGAAGAATAAAAAAAAAAAAAAAAAAATATATATATATATATATATATATATATATATATAAGAAGATATATGTAGATGTTTATAGAAAATTAAAATAAAAAATGCCAATGATAAATACGAATAAATAATGTGATTAAATTATTTAATAAAAAGAAACATTTATAAAAAAAAAAAAAAAATATAATATATAAAATAAAAAAAATAACAAAGTTGATTATTATATATTTTTATCTATATTAAATATATATATATATTATATATATATATTGAATCACAAAATTATTTTTTTTCATTTAAGTTATTGATTACCACTTCAACAATATTGTCAATTTTTTCTTTATTAATAATGTTATTTTTGATATAATATTTGAAATCTTCTATTTTATAATGAATAATAGGAAATTGTTTATTTTTTTCATGTACATGTTTAGGATGCTCATCTTTATATTTTTCATTATATAACGTATAATTTTTGTCCTTGTCTAGATTACTGGATGATGAGTTTCTTTTAAATGTATTAATATTATCATTATCATAATTACATATTTCGTACTTGTCTTTATTATTATTTATACTATTAATATCATAAATATTACATTCTTTTATATATATATTTTTTTTATTATCCACGTTATTATCATCATTAGTTCCTTTTTTATTTCTTTCGTTACTTTCGCAAGAAGAAATATTTTGTTCAACATTTGTATTAAATTTATTTTTTTCATCAGATTCTTCTGTTTTTTTTTTTTTTTTGGTACAATATATTTTACCATCCCATTTATCAAATAAATTATTTTCATAATGATCATTGAAATTTTTTTTTGAAGATGATGTAACTATATTTATATTTACATTATTCATATTTTTTTTTTTTTTTTTTTTATTTTCTTCATTGATGATATCTTTATAATGATTTTTATTTAAAATGCTTGGATATCCTTTTGACGTTTTTGTATTTTTTGTTTCTTTACTTTTTTTATTAACATTTTCTTCTATATTATATTTATCTAGATGTTTGTTTTTTTTAATATCAATGTCATTTTGTTTTGAAAATTTATTTTCATCTTCCTTGTGCATAACATTGTGTTGTTTAATATTTGATTTTTTTTTTTCTTCATAATATTTATGATACTGTTTTTTTGATGACATATAATTTTTTTTTAAATTGTTTTCATGTGTATTTCTTATATATTCATTCTTAATAATACTATATATTGAATCCCCTTTTTTAGAACATGTATTATTATTTTTTTGTGTACTTTGATCTGTATATTCTTGTTCCTTATTTTTCATATCGGGATTTGTTATATTTTGTATAGATACATCATTACTTAAATTGTTGTTGATAATATTAGTACAAGTAATATTTGTGCTTTTTTCTTTTTTATCTTTTTTTTTTGAATTCTTTTTTTTTGTTAATTTGTCAATGGAACATATATCATTAAATGTATCTTTAGATGATTCTTCTTTTGTTGTCTTCTTATTATTTGTCTTTTTATTTTTTTCGTCTTCATTTACCCTTTTGAATGTTTCATCGAATCCATTTATTCGGTAATATATGAGTCTAAAGGGAAAAGATATATATGTATATGTATATGAATTATATATATATATATATATATATATATATATATATTAATATATTCTCAAAATTATATTTATATTACTCTCTATAAAAATAAGCTTTGGGGATATTAATATCAACACATTTTGCATTCTTTGATTTGCTCAAGGTTTCTAGGAATATTTTTATTGGAATTCCAAGATCCTGTATAATTTATAAAAAATATATATAAATAAATAAACAAATTTGTATATATAAATATAAATATATATATATATATATTATATACAGTAGATATTGAAATGTGAATAGAAATTTTTACATTAAATATATAATTTATATATATACATATATGACAATTAGGTAATGTAATTTTTTGATTATTTTATATTACATCAATAACGTAGTAATAATTATGATATGAATCAGTTGGATAAGAAGCATGTTTAAATTTATTGTTCAAATTCTTCATTAAATATTCTGAATGAGAGACATGAATAATTTCATCTTCTTTACCATGTATTAACAAAAGTGGTATATCTGAATCATTATTGTTACTTAGGAAAGATAAGTTTTTATAATTATCATAAATGTTTTCAATAAAATAAGAAGAATAAGTAAAATAATCTTCAACTAATTTTTCTATTGATATATATGGAGAATGTAAAATAATTCCAGCTACTGACACCCCAATTAATTTTAAGTTATATGCTAACTTAGTAGCAACTCCTGTACCTATAGATCTACCAAATAATAAAATATTTTCACTTTTAATATTTAGTGATTTTAAAAAATTATAAGCAGCTAATGCTCTTCTGTTAATATTATATTGATTCGTTGAACCTTCTAAATAACATAATCCAAATCCTATATATTCTATAGCCAAAATATTAGCATGCAAATATTCATGTAAATGATTAAGTTCATCATAAATTTGTCCTAGATCACAGGAATTACTATGAAAATACATTATAGTATGTTTAGTTTTTACATCTTTAGTATAATATAAAAATAGAGATGGAAACTTTTTATTATGAAGTTCTTTTATATTCTCTTCTTTATTGAATATTTCATACGTTTTGTCATTCCAAAATTTGTTCACATCAATGTTCATTAATTCGGGGATGTAAACAAGGTTTTTCAACTCATCATCATACTGAGAAAATGGAAAAAAATATGTATATTTTCTATATTTTAAATGTATACAATATGTAATTATCATAATTCCATATCATGTGAAAAAAATATGATATCACATACATAAATGCATATATAATATATATGATTATTTTTTGGTAATATATCATATACATATATATATTCATTCTTCTAATGGTTGTGTATATAAATTTCATTTAATTATGCATAAATAATATGAACATGGACATATAACAATATATATATATATATTATAAATGTAGGTTTTAATTTTTATTTTAACACTTGGTTCGGTAGGGCGGAATAAGGTTGAATTGGACAAGGTGTTTCCCATATTTTTTTTTCAAACAAAAAAATAAAAATATGTAAATATAAATGAATATATAAATAAATAAATATATATGTATATATATAACTTTATAAATAGATGACAAATGTTTTTTTTTTTTTTTTTTTTTTTTTTTTTATTTTATTTGTTCCCAGTGGTTACAAATCATTTGGGACTTTTATATGGTGTTGTTAAAATTTTTAATTTAAAGATAATATATTGTGGGTATATATCAAACAAAAAAGTATATAGTATATAAATATATATATATATATCCTTATTGTGAGAAATATGGTGATGAATTTATTAAGGATGCCAATTCGTTTCTCTACGTCTTTTTTTTTTTTTTTTTTTTTTTTTTTGTGCATGTTTAAACAAGTTTCTCTTTATTAATAAAGAAGAACAAAGAAAAGGCTTAGGTCCTGAAATATGAGAAATACAAGGTGTTAAAAAAAAAATAAAAGACAATATTTTGTAATATTATAAATATAACTATATATATATATATATATATATATATATAGTTAAAATATGGTTCCTGAAAAACAGCTTTTAATATTTATTAAGTATTTAAAAAAAAAAAATATATATATATATATAAACAAATAAAAAAATAAAAAAAAATATATGTAAACAAATTTATAGAAAATAAAAATATATATATATATATATATATATATATATATATTTTTGTAGTTATAGGCATTCATATTAGCTCTTTTAATTGTCATTTGTTAAAAATAACCATATATTTATATTATTTCTTTATATAATATTTTTTATTTCTTTTTTATTTTTACTTTATATTATATATATTATAATTACAATGTTGGTAATTTTACCGTTCCCTTGAAATAAAAACATTTATATTTTAATCTCAATATTTTTATTAAAAGAAAATATACATATATATATATATAATAAATTTCCTTTTAAAGGGTATCACAGGAAGAAATGATATAGAAGAAATATTGCTGAATGTATATTAGAAATTGTGTACACAGTTTTATAAAAAACTTTAATAGGAGTATATTTATTGGAAACATGGTAACTTATATTTTTTAGCACTATTATGTTATTAAATAAATATTATTATAAGACACACATGTATATAACATAAGTATATGATATATATTTTTAATATATATCTCATAAAGGAATAAAATAAAATTTTTTATTTTGTTTTATTACTTATAATGTGGAAAAAAAAAAAATAAATATAAATATATAAATATACAAATATATATATATACATATATATATATATATATATATATATATATAATATTTGTACATGTAGAAAAAAAGAAAAATTTCATTAAAAAGTGTACCTAGAATATTTTAAAAAATTAATTTTTTATAGATGAACTATAGTTTGGATGAACTAGTGTACCGTAAAGAATATATATATATATATATATATATATATATATATATATGTATTTATTTTATTTTATTCTTTTTTGAATAAGTGAAAATAATTTAATAATATATATTAAGTGAAAATTTTTTTATGATGTATATATTTTTTAAAAATGTAAAAAATTGCTGCTTAAAAAAAATATGACTCTTTAAAAAATTAAACCTTAATATACCAACTGCTAATTATATATATATATATATATATATATATATATTTAATTACATATTATATTTTAGAGAAAATTTAGATATCTAGATAATATATATTTATAATACAATATAATAATAAAAATATTGGTGACAATGCATTTTTAACAAATAATGATTTGCATGATATTTTATGTTCTTTTCGTTTTATTACTAAAAGATATAATTTTATGGAAAAATATTAATGTTAAGTGTTATTTAAAAAGAAACGAATCTAGTTATATTAAGTGTAATTTTAATCTTATTGACAATTATGTAAAAAGAAAGAATTTTTTTTTTTTGAATAATAAATCATGTTGGAGATATAAAGATAAAGGGAATAAGTATGAAACAGAATTGAAATATACACATATGGATTTTAAGAATAAAAATAGAAAGTATAAATTAAAGATGAATACAAAAAATATTATAAAAGAAGTTGTTAAAGACATACAAGGTGTTTGGAAGTTCTTTTTACCTGTATATATAATGGATAGAGAATTTAAAAGAGCTAAAGATATGAATCAAGATGATAATTATAATAATATAAATAAAAATACATATGACGACAATGATGACGAAGATAATGATGATGATAATAATAATAATAATAATAGTAATACAAATGATGAAATGAATGATTACGTTAATAATAATATATACGATTTAGAAGATAATGAGAATACAAATATGGATATAAATAATAAAAATAATTTAGACGATGAAAATAATTTAAATTTATTAAGAGGAGAAAGATTACAACCATTACCTATGTTTGTTTATAATTATGAAAACATTGTTTCCGCATCTGATTGGACTTATGCATATTGGTCAAATGAATATCTTGAAAAAAATATATTTGAATGTACTATAAAATTAATAAATAAAATGAATAGTAAATATATGATTCTTTTACAAGGATATTTATTTTTATCAGACGTTAACGCCTTAAATGATAGAAATATACGATTAGTTCCAGCACAAATATTTACAAATATATTTCTAGCACATAATGATAATGTAGATGAATCATCTTCTTTAATACCTCCAAATGTAAAAGTATATGATAAAAACGGTAATGAAGTCAAAGATGTTTTAAGCATTTTAGAAAAGAAGGTCCCAGAATTTAAAAAGGAGAAAAGAAAGATCGAATCATTCTTAGGTATAAAAAAATGGAAATATCTAGGTATTTCTACTGCTTATAAAATAGTAGGAGAAGGAAAAAATATGTTTAATATAAATCATATGTTAACTGGAAAAGATGAAAATATTTTTTATAACATTATGGATTTTGATACTATTAATAATAATTATAACAAAGAAGGATTTAAACATTTAAAGGAAGTCTTTAATTCTTATTTTCATAAACCTTCCAATGAAACGTTTTCCTTAATCATGAAAAATGTAACAAAAAAAAAAAAAAAATTAAATAATAAATGAATAAATATAAATAAAATATATATATATATATATATATATAGTTTGTAATTATATTTTTGCTTTCATTTTTACAGTTACAGGAAAAATCAATCAATGGCCCCTTTTAAAGAAAAAAAACGAAAAATATATACTATAAAAAAGGAACATGTAATATGTCCTATGTTTAACTGTTCAAAAAATTATTCAACCATAATTTCGTGTTCTTCATCTTCACTTTGGTTATCAATCCATTCCTGTAAAAGGGAAATATTAAAAGGTAAAAATTAGAATTATCTTTTAAAGGTATATTTAAATATTATACATGTATATTTTTAAATTGATAAACAATTTATATTAAATCATACAATATATATATATATATTTATCTATATATCAGTTTTTTTTTTTTTTTTTTTTTTTTTTTTTTTTTTTTTTTGTGTTGGTTATTATATGTACACGATTGTACACATTTTATTTTATTTTATTTTATTTTTTTATTTGTCAATTATTTTTTCTATTTACATGAAAAGATTTCAAATTAGGATTAAATAAAGTTTGTGGATGCTTGTCATCTATAAAAATAAATAAATGAACATATATATATATATATATATATATATATATATAATTTTTATTTCACTGTTAAGGTTCTTATATTTATATATGTATTAATTAACCTTTTGTGTCCTCATTTAAGTCTTCATTATTGTTCATAATTTGTAAATCGCATTTTTCTTTATTCTGAATAATAATAAACAAAAAAGGAATAAAATAATAATAAGGACAAATTAATGTAAATAAATAAATAAATATGACAATTTGTTATGTGTATATGCTACCTTAGGAGATAAACACTGTAATTTGAAGTCTTGCTTTCCATCATAAAAATAAACCTCCAATTTTTTCCCGTTAAGTTCAATATCATTAAAGCACTAAATAAAAAAAAGAAAAAAACAAAAAAGGGAAATAATTTTATTATAGCAATTTTTATTAATTTCTATTATATATATATATATATATATTTATTTATTTATTTATTTATTTATTTATTTATGTGTATGTGTTATTATAAAATCCCATACCGCAACGATAGTTTCTGCTTCTTCTACACCTTTGAATTTAACACATACTATTCCATGTGGATGTTTCTTAAAAAATTAAGAAATATAGAATAAGTATATATATTAACTTTTTATCATAATTATTAATTTGTTATTATAATTTCGATATATTTTTCCTTACCGGTATTGGATACACTTTATGAACTGGCACATATTTTTTGATTTCCTAAAAAGTTGAAGAAAATTATTTATATTATAATATATCAAATATATATTTATATATTTAATTTGTGTATTCATATAATTTTGTGAAATACCATTTCAACCATATTTTTTATAAAATCATAAAAAGAATCTCCTTCATCATATTTCTGAAAAATTAAAAAAAAAAAATTACATATGTGTATACCCATATATATATATATATATATTAAGGTTTATACTTGGAACTATATTTTTTGTTTTCCTTTTATTTTTATGATTTACCATTGCATCTTCATATGAGAAAACGTTTCTAAAAACTACAATTTTTTTTTTTGTTCCTGTATATACTTCTCCTCCTCTTTGCAACCTGAGTTGTTCAAATTTTGCGGCTTTAATTTTTTTTTTTTTTTTTAATATTTCTTCTTTGGATATTTTAATAACTTGTTTTTTTTTATTATTGAATTGTGCTTTTTCTACATGAATTATACAATTTTGTCTGAAGAAAAAATTATCAAAATATTTGATGGCCATGTCTACACTTTGTGTATATACATAAGTAACTAGAGCATCTCCTTTTATATTATTATTATCATCATAATATATTTTAATTTGTGGTTCATTATGTTCCGTATCAATTTTAATAATTCCAGCTTTTTTAAATACTTCATAAATTTCTTCTTTTGTTACATCATTAGGTAATCCTGTAATATATATAGAACTATTTTTTATTTTTTTATCACATAAACCTTTTTCGATTTTTTCTTTCTTTCTTTCAAGGTATCTTTTTTTCTTTTCTCTTTTTCTTATTCTTTCTAATTCATCTTCCTGATTCGTGATAAATTGATTACTGTGGTTATTATGATTTTTTGTGTAATGATCAAGTTCATTTATCTTTATATGTTCAATATTATTTTTATGTGTACCATTCTTATTGTTGTTGGTTTTATTATCACTTTGATTTTCCTCGTTATTTTTATTTTCCTCGTTATTTTTATTTTCCTCGTTATTTTTATTTTCCTCGTTATTTTTATTTTCCTCGTTATTTTTATTTTCATCTTTATCACTTTTAATATTTTGTAAATATGAAGTGTCCATCATATTATAATTACAAATATATTTTTTTAATATATCATCATTATATAGATATTTCCAATTATTATCTCCTTTTTTAAATATGAGTGTCATTGAATTTATTCTTTTTTCATTTAGCATTTGAATAACTTGATTTATTGTATATGGACCATATGAAATATTGTTTACATAAATATAATAACAACATTGTTGTTGTTCATCCATAATAATATCATTCTTATTATTATTATAAGTCGTAGTAGTAGCAGTGTTATCTTTTGTTAATGTGAGAATTTCATTATTTTTATTTTCATTATTATTCATTGTTCTTATTTCATTTTTATATATGATATTTCACTATATATTCCTTTTCTTCTTCTTCCATATATATTATTATTTATTTATTTGTTTTTTTTTATATATATATTATTTTGCTATGATATAATTATATTTTTGTTTTTAAATATTATATCTTTACATATATTTTAGATATACATTTTTCTTATTATATATATAAAATTTTAATATATAATAATTAAACATTAAAAGTTTTTATTAGTTTAATACAAATGAGGTCGTTGAAATATATTTCTTCTTTCAATGAAAAAAAAAAAAAAAAAAAATATATTATTATATATATATAATATTTTATATTGTATATATATATATATATATATATATATATATATATATATATATATTATTTACATTTACCTAATAATTATAATATACAAAGTTAATAATATATTATATATATTATAATCCTACATATTAATATAATAAATATACATACGTATATAATATTTACATATATAAATATATATTATTACATAATTTTTTGTATTTTATAGTTTCATAATAAATTAGGAAGAAGAAAAAAATAATATATATTTACATTTTTTTTTAATACAGATAATATTCTTTCAAAAGATAAAATTATCTATAATATATATTATATATATATATATATATATATATATATTTATTTATTTATTTATATATATATATTTACTTATTTTTTTAAATATTATTGTTTAATTGATATTACGATTTGTTATCTCATTTCCTTCTTTTTTTATTTACACTGATTATATTATAATTTGATGAAAAGAAAAAAAAAAAAAAAAAAAAATATATATATAAAGAAGGAATTTTTCCATGAGACTATAAAATTATACTAAAGGAAAGATATTCCAATTGTGACAAAAATATATAAAAGAATTTTATAGGATATCTTTATATATATATATATATATACAAATATTTAAAATATTAATAATATTAATAAATATTCTTAATTTTAATATAACAATTAGTTTATATAAATAATTTGAACAAATAAGAATTAAGATAGTAATAAAAAAGTAATATAATTTTTTTTGTTATATATGATTTTTTTTTTTTTTTTTATGTATAATGAAAGAGAATTTTATATATTATAAATTGTATTATATATATATATATATAATATATATATGTATGTATACTTTTTTTATATAAGTTATAAAGAAGACATATATAATAATAAAAGGAAAACAACATTATATGTTTATTCTTATAATGGAAACGTATTCAAAGTTTTTATTGTTTAATATATATATATATATATAAAGAAAAACAAAAAAATTATTTATTATATTCGTTATTATGATGTATCATAATATAAATATATATATGTATATGTAATTTTTTTTTTTTTATAGTGGTTTATGCAGGGTCGTGGAATGATTTCATTCATACCACAAGGAATATTATTTCAAAATCTCCAGATAAAGTATATATAAATATTATGAAAAATATTTTTCATACTAACTTTTTATAATTAAAAAAAAAGAAGAAAAGAAAAGAAAAATATATATACATATTATACATATTTTTGTTATTTCTTCTTTTTTTTTTTTTTTTTTATAGACAAGATATGTCATAAAATTACATAGACCTAGTGAAACAATTATAGTAAAAGTTACGGATAATAATAATGTAAGTTATGCTTTGAAAAGTTGATAAACATAAAATAATTGTTGTTCCAGAATTTATATAAATATATATACATGTATATATATATATATATATATATTCTCTTTATATTTTTAGAGTATTATGTACAGGTTAGATAAGAATGATAATATGAAAAAAATCGAAGAACTAAATTACCTTTTCTTAATGTGGGGAACTAGTGAAAATACAAACGAACCTTTTCCTCTTAAAATGAACAGTAATTTTACATAATGAAATAGAAAAAAAAAAAAAAAAAAAAAAGAACATATATATATAGTTATATATTCATATATCAATGAAAATATACCCATTTGATATATTTTTATTTCTTTCTTTTAGAAATTACTGATAAAGGAACGGCAGACCAAAAAATGAAAAAAACTAAATAAATATAACAAAAATGATGAAATAAATATATTAATTAAAAAAAAAAAAAAATGTAATTTTCCTATTTTTTTATTAAAAACATTATGTCTTTATTTTGATTAATAAAAGGAATATACTGCATAAGTTATTCTTTTTGTTTTGTTTAATTATTTTATTTATTTATTTAATTATTATTATTATTTTTTTTTTAATTTCTTTTTTCTTTTTTTTTTTTTTTACTTATTTATTTTCTTTTTTTTTTTTTTTTTTTGTGTAATAAAAAATAATAAATAGGGTCCTATATTTTAGGATACCAAAAAAAAAAAAAAGAATAAAAAGAAAAAATGATATAAAAAATGTATACATTATAATATATATATATAAGTACAACATATATTTGTTTGTATATCTTTTCACATTATTTATATTATATTATTATTATTTTTTTTTTTTTTTTTTTTTTTGAATATATTATTTATTATTGTTTCCATTTTTGTATAATAATTTTAAAAATTTAATTTCTAATTATAAATACACAATTAAAATATATATATATATATATATATATATATATAGTAATAAAGATTAAACAAAAAAGAATAAATGTTTAAATAATATATGAAGTAAAATGAACTTATGTGTATTAAAGTTTAATTTAATTAATATTTATTTTATTGAACCCTTATCCTTTATATTATAATAAGTTATATCTTTGTAATTAATTAATATTTTTACAGATTAATATATAAAGAGGCATATATTTTATTTTAATTTTTTTGATACATTTAATGAAGTGTATATTTATTTACAGAAGGATATTGTAAAGATACGCATAATATATAATATTATATACATCATATAATTATATATATATATATATATATATATATATATATATTTTTCTATTTATATATAAATACTTATAATTTGGGGGGAATGCTGAAATATACACATTTAAATTATATAATTATTATAAATATATATATATATATATATATATATATATATATATCAAAATACCTAAACGGTTTTATTTTTGTTCATTTTTTCTTTTTTTTTTATGTTAAATATATCAAATATATTATAATTATATATTATTGTGTACTAGCTTTTTTTATATATTATATATAAATTTTATGAATACATATCAAATTAGATATTTGTAAAAGTAAAAAAAAAAAAAAAAAAAAAAAAATAAATAAATAAATATATAAATACATTTATATATCATTAACATAAAATAAACAAAAAGGAAGAATACTTGTGAAAAGTGTAAAATATAATACATATAATGTATAATATTCTTTCCTTTTTTTCTTTTTTCTTTTTTCTTTTTTCTTTTTTTTTTATCTTTTTTTTTAATCTAAATATAATTATATTTATTATTATTCATATATATATATATATATATATATATATATATATATATATGCTTATTTTTCTTCTTATGCATATTCGTATTTTTATTATTATTCATATTCGTATTTTTATTTTTATTCTTATTCATACTCTCATTCCTAGTGTTTCTTTTTTTTTTTTTTTTTTTTTTGTTGTTGTAATGTGTTCATTCATTTGATATCTTTATTTTTCTTCCTTGATTTCGTTCTTTCCTTCTTCCCTTTATTATTTATTTATATAATTTTTCATTTTTTTTGCTTGTGTAAAATGTCTTATAATAATATGAAAGAAAATGCTTATATAAATAATCCAGAATTTCCATTCAAGAAGCTCAATATTGAGAAAATAGAAAAGATAAGGAAAAGTGTAAGCTTAGGTAATAAATCAGGAATAAATAATTACAAGAGCAGGGAGCACTCTTTTGATAAGAAAGTTGCTGATAATGTAAAAAATAAGAATTTAGAAAGAATAAATACATGTACATTAAATAAGAATGTAAATAATAAAAATAAAAAAAAAAATTTTATTGAGAGAAATATTGAAAAAATATCTATGTTAAGTAAAAAAAATAACATGTTTATAAAATCTATAAAAAATTGTAATAGAAAACATATTATTGGTTATGACTTACAAAAAGATGATAACAAAATAGACATGAAACAAAATAGATTTAAGAAAAATTCTGTATTGTTCAGCACAAATGTATCAATTAATTCAAAACGTGATACAATTACAAGTGATGAAAAGAATGATGACATAAGTAAGAAAAAAAATGAATTAAAAAAGAATAATATAACAAATATTGATGATTATAATGATAATAATAAGAATTATAGTTCTAAAAATATTTATAATCATAACAATTCTTCATATAATATATATCAAAAGGGAAGTTCAAAATTTAATGATATATCTTTTGAAAGTTCCAGAAAAGGAGATACTACATCAAGGATTAATTATAATCATAAGGAGAATAAAAATATTTATGACCACGGAACATTAATGAGACGGCAAAACACTCCTTTAAATGAAGATGTGGATAATAAATATGTTAAAAATGATTTGAATTCTCATATCAAAAGTAAGAAAGATGTAAGCGAATTTAACATTAAAGAGAATGGTGATGGCGATGATAATAATGATGATGACAATAATGATGATGATAATAATAACGATGATAATAATAATGATGATAATAATAACGATGATAATAATAATGATGATAATAATTATAATAATGATGATAATAATAATAATAATGATGATAATAATTATAATGATGATAATAATTATAATGATGATAATAATTATAATGATGATAATAATAATAATAATAGTATATATATTAATAATATTGAGAAATATCCAAGACAAACAAATGGTATGAAAAATAAAGAGAGATGTAATACTTTTCGAAAAAACATACAAGAAGAAAATGAAGACACTAGTCCTTTAAATGAACAAAGTTGTGATGATAATAATAATATGAATGTTATTATAAATGGAAACATTCGCTATAACAAATATAGTGAAAAGGAAAAAATAAAATTGAAAGAAAGTTCAAATTTAATATTATCATATAATGATATGGTTATGCATGATAAAAAAGCAAACCTTGGTGATTTTGAAAATATGAAAGATTTTAATGAAAAATATGAAAAAGTCAATTTTTATCCCTCTAAATATAATTTAGAAGATAAAAAAATTGAAAGCAATAACCAAATACATATTAACAATGAATATTATACTAATCAAGATAATAATAATGAATATTCTTTTGATAATAATTTTTATAAAAGTAATATTTCTAAAGAAATGGAAAATTCGAAAAAATATCTTTCTAGTAGTGAATTAAGCAAAGATGATTATAATATTACAATTGATAAAATGAATAGAAAGAAAGGAAATGAATCTATAAGTAACCATGAAATTTATTATATACATGAAGAAAAGAAAAATAATATGAATAATACAAATGATAAGAATATTACTTTAAATAATTTTGAATCATATGAAGAAAGAAATGATAACATTTCTAAACCGATAAGTATGAATGATAATTCATCTGTAGATAGAATGACAAATAATACTTCAAAAAGTGGAAAGAACTATAAAAATGTACAAAGAAACAATGAAATTTATAAAAAGAATTTCACTAATGATTATGTAAATTTTATTAATAATGATGATAGTGAGAATTTATTAATTTCTGAGCAAGGTGATGTTGAAGATTTTTATTCATTATATGACGAAAAATATAAAAAGAGAACAAATATTCAACATAATAAAAATAATGAAAAGTTTAATAAATCTAATGATAACAAATTTCATAAAAATAATATGTATACGTTAAACAATCAATTAAATCATAATATATATTTAGATGATGAAACAAAGGATGGAATAAATTATCAATTACAAATATTAGAAAAAAATAATGATGATGGAATCAGAAAATATAAAGATCTTCAATTAAATGAATTGACTAAAAAGACCAAAGATACATATGAAAATTCAAACTGTGAATTTAATAAGAATGCATTATCCTATGATAAAGATGTAGAACATATTAATTGTACGGACAATCTATATGATAAATATAATAATTCATATATACAAGGAGAAGAAAATGCATATGAAGAGCAATATGTATATGATAATTCTAGGATGGGAAATAATATGGATAGACATGATAATGTTAAAAATTATAATGAAATAACACATTTAGAAAAAAATCATACTGTTGATAATTTAATTGATGATAGAGTAAGTATATATAATGATATAAGTGACCATATATATTTTAATAATGAGATTCAGAATGAGGAAAAAGATATTTCTAAAAATATACTAGTTAATAATGTTGTAAATATAGAAGAACAAAAAAAAATGTATAATGATCTAGATGATTTGAAAAATGTATATGACAATTCTTATTATGAAACAAATAATAATGAATATAATATACAGATTAATGAAGAGAAGAAAAATAAATTTTTATGTAGCTCTAACGATACATACAATACAGATATAATAAAAATGTATAACAGAAAATTATCTTATGGTAAAGATAATAAAAAAGAAAATAAATTATTAAACAAAAATATGATATTGAAAGAAATTTTTGGTTCAAACTATGAATCTAGTTTGAAAAACAATCTGAATGATTCTATTAATAATGTGGAAGATGATGTTGATATAAAAGGTAACCATGGAGAAGGATATGGTGATGATACTAATGAGTTGCAGGATCCAAACAATGATGTAAAGGATGCTGAAGAGGATGAAAACGATAAAGAATACAACGAAGACAAAGAACAACAAAATGACTATGTAGAAGACGACGAAGTAATAGATAAACATGATGAATTGGATGCTGAAAAAGTCCAAAGGTTAAGTAATAATTACAATACGTTAAATAATAAAGCTACAAATGAAGAATCAACCGAACATATAATATCAAATGAAATGGATGATGAAGATTTGAAAAGGGAAAGGATACAAAATATGAAAGAACATGCATATATACCATCTGATAGTAATAAATCCATATCAAATAATTATCATGTATTATCAAAATCAGAATATGATAAGAATTCATTTGTATGTGAATTAGATAATAATGACGATTCTTTACTTAAAAGATATGAAGAAAGTTCCTCTCCACTAATTTTAGCAAAACCGGTTTTTGATGATAGAGAAAGTGAAATTAGTATTAATAAAAATATTTTAAAAGATAGTAATAAGAATCATTTTATGGAGAAAAGAAAAATGGATGATTATAATAAAAAACAGAAACATAATGAAGTTGAGATAAATGGGAGTGAAAAGAATAAATTTGTAGATGAAACAAAAGAAATGTTCGAATATATGTCAAGGGGGTTATGTGTTTCGTTAAATGATGTGAAAGTGAATAATTCAAATGATGATAGGAGAATTAAACAGGATATGAATGGAAGGGATGAAAAGGAAGAAAAAGAAGAAATGGAAGATATGGAACATATGGAAGATGAAGAAGAAATGGAATGTGAGGAAGACATGAAATGTGAGGAAGACATGGAATGTGAGGAAGACATGGAATGTGAGGAAGACATGGAATGTGAGGAAGAAATGGAAAGTGTAGAAGAAATAAATAAAGAGGGTAATACTATTGATGATGACACTAATGCAGGCGAATGTGTTATCATAGAAGAGACAAACGAGGAGGAAAATGATAACGAAGTGGAAGATATTTATGAAGAAGAAGATATGGATGAAGAGGAAGATCTTTATGATGAACAAGGTATTATCAAACAAAATATAGAAGAAGTTCATAGTGATATAAGCAATAAAAATTTAGAATGTGATATGCGAAAAGAAAATACATATGAAATTGAATCTGAAAATTATGGGAAAAGTTTTTCAAATAATTTTGAAGGTATATCTGGAAATATGAGTAAAAAGGATGAAAATATAGACACTAATGAAAGAGAGTATAATTTTGAAAAGAAGCAAATAATAGGAATTTGGGAAAATTCTTCTAATTATGAATTTAGTAATAATAAAGAGATAAACAATAAGGAGATAAATTATATGAATTCATTTAAGAATAGATTAGGAGAATTGGATGAAAAAATTAGAAATCGAAAAAGGATATATGAGGAAAGGAAGGAAATACGAAATGATAGTACTATTAGTAATAATAATAATATTAATAATAATAATAATATTATTAATAATAATATTAATAATAACCATATGGACAATAATAATAATTATTATGATCATACTAATGATGGCAATTTTCCTAATGGGAAAAAAAAGAATGTCATGTCCAAATATATAGATAACAATTTTTTGATATACAAAAGTGATATATTTAATGAGAAGCCAAACGTGCGTAATTTAAAAACCTTGCCACTGAATGAAGAAACGCTGAAAACATATTATGGGAAAATTCGAAATAGTAGGGAGAAGGGTGTTCTATATGATTCCTTGAGCGATAGTTGTAATTATCGAAGGAAAGAAAACAAGATGAGAAGAAGTTATTATATGAATTTATATAAAAATAGAAAGACTAATAATGAAAAATGGAAGTATAATGATATGAGAAATGGTACAATGGATGACATTTCTTTTAATGAAGATAATTATAAAAATAGAAAATATTATCATAAAGATCAATATGAAGAATTTAAATATTATGAGAAAGAAAATAATAATGAAATAAATGATGTTGAAAATTATTTTAAGAAGAAATATAATTATTATAAAAATAATAATGAAGAGGAAGAAGAAGAAAATGGATATATAACAACAAATAAAAGAAGAAGGAGGAATATACCCGAATTAGATAATGTAATGGAAAATAAAAAATATAATAATATATTTGAAATGAATGTAAATTCTAATGATTATGATAGTAGTCTTCATAAAGATATGAAGAAAAAAATGTGTCACATAAATGATAAAAATGATAGTAATGAAAATAAAAAAATTAATAGTTCCTATAATGATAATAATAGCCAATGTAACAATGATAGTAGTCAATATAATAATAATAGTAGTCAATATAATAATAATAGTAGTCAATATAATAATAATAGTAGTCAATATAATAATAATAGTAGTCAAAATAATATATCTTATAATAATAGTGTTATCTCTAAAATGGTATTATATCCAAGTATCAACGAAACAACGAACAGTAGTAATACGGTTGTATCTAAAAGAAGTAAATATATATTAAGACATTCAAATGTATCTTCTAATTATGATGACGTTCCTATGTTTTTTAATTTTGTAAATTGTTGTTCTAGTGTATTAGGTGCTGAAATTATTTATGTAACAGATGAGACATATGGGAAATGTGAAAATATATTAAAAGATAAACCATTTAATAATAATACAGAGAAAGGATATTATGAATATGTTTCGAATGATTTATATAATTTATTAAACAAAGATATATATGTAAATACTGATAATGATAATAATAATAATAATAATAATGATAATTATAATAATAATAATAATGATTATGTTAATAATAATCAATATGGTTATAGCAAATATAATGAAGTATCAAGAAATTATTTAGACTTATATCCATTTAGAGAATTTTCAAAAGATAATGAAGTAAAAAATATAAGAAATACACTACATTCTAAATATATAACATCTACAAAATATGAATGTCCTGGATGGCTAACCAAAAGGAGAATAAAGAAATATTTCGATTTTTGTGTTATAAAATTATGTAAACCTACATTGATTAAAGGAATAGATATTGATACAAATCATTTTTTAGGAAATTATGCCCCTTATATTTCTATTGAAGGTGCATATATTGAAGATGAATTATTGTTAAACCCATCGTCTTTTTCAAAATATGTAGATGAAATCAGATATGAGCAAAAAAAGAATAATTCTTTTATATTAGAAAAGAATACATATCCTTATGCTTATTACAAAGATGGTTTAAACGACACAGTAATAAATGATAATGCATATGATAAGGAAAAAACGAATGATAAAAATGATAAAGATAATAGTAATATATTGAATAAAAATAAAAATGATGATAATATTAATAATAATAATGATAATAATAATAATAATAATAATAATAATAATAATAATAATAATAATAATAAAAATAATAAAAATAAAAATAATAAAAATAAAAATAATAATGTATTGAAAGGTAGAGACGAAATTGAATTAACAATAGATGGTAAAACATATTTTAAAAGAAATAAATATTTTTATGAACCAATTTTAATAGAACCCAATGATAAATCTGATCAAGAATATGAATTTTATCTTGAAATCTTAAGATATAATGATAATTTGAAGAATTTAAAAAATAATCCTAAGTCTACATCATTTATTACTAACGGAAATGAATATCGTTATATTAACAATAAGCTATATACTTTAGTTGATGTTACTAGAGAGATAAGAAATAGACATCCTAATATATATAATATGTGTTTGTCAAATAAGAATTCTTCCTTTTATAGTTCACAAGAGGAAAACATGAGTATGAATAATATAAAAGGAGAATACTACAACAGGGGAAAAAATGATGATCATAAGAAAAATAAACATAATGATGAAGAAATAAATAATACTACTACATGCAATAACTGGTATGATACTATACATTTTAGAAATGGAATAAGAAAAAATGAGATAAATGAAAAAAATGGAAATACACATAATAGAGAAAAGAATACTTTAAATTATGACTATAATAATTATTATAATACAAGTACCCTATTTTTAGATAATGATTATTCAGTAGAAAAAAGAATATATAATGAATTGCATGAGAAATATCAATGGATATCCATATTAGAAGATGAGAGAATGAATCCAGGTTTTAAAAATTATAATCATAATTGTTTTAATATAAATACATGTAATAAAATATTTACTCATTTAATTGTATGTTTATTACCTGATGGAGGTATTAATAAATTAAGAGTATATGGAGAAATAAAAAATAATGAAAAAGCAAGGAAAAAAAATTATAAAAAGACTATTAATGTTTGTAATATATTAGATGGTGCAAATATTGTATATACAACAGATGAATTTTATGGAAAATCTGAGAATATTTTAATTGATCATAATTCTGATTATGTTATGGGATGGCAAACAAGAAGATCAATAAATCGACCTTTACGCTATGTAGAAAATTTATCATTAAATAATATATCATCTATTTTCTTAAATAATAATTATTGTATAATAAAATTAAGTTATATTACTAATATAAAATATATAGAAATAAATACTATTTTTTATGAATATAATTTCCCATTATGTATTTCTATAGATTCTTGTGATTTAAAAGAAATACATCCACAGGAAAAAACAAAACAAATACAATTCTTTAATGATCATATTCAAAATATCCAATGGGTACAATTATTACCCTTATCATATATTAAAGGAAATCATATAAATTTTTTTTCAATTAATAAAATATTGAACAATGCATCTTTGAATGATAATATAATATCAACACACTTACGTTTAAATATATATCCAGATGGTGGAATTAATACTATAAAAGTATATGGTACAGTATTAGAGGATTGAAATAAATTAAATTATCATTAAATATATGATGAGATAACAAAAGTATTTGTCCTTTTTTTTTTTTTTTTTTTTTTTTTATGTATACATTTTAAATGGTTATATATGTATATGTATGTATGTTTTATTTATTTATTTTATGAAGATGATTTTACCGTTATGTATATATGTATAAATGTAAATATATGCTTAGAGCAAATTTGTTTAAAATAATGTCTATATAAGGAACACGAATATATATATATATATATATATATATATAGATATATAGATAGATACAGATGAACTATAATTATTCATGTTAATTATCATCTTTTCTATATATAGAATATATTTTCATTTTATATGAATTCTAACTCTTTCTATCATATATATATTATGATAATAATTTAATTAAAAATTTAATATGTAATATATTATTTTACATAATTGATGGGGTATATATATATATATATATGTATATAGTGTGTATATGTGTATATTTAAGTTTGTTAGTACTTGAATTATTATATATATAATATTTTCTTTTTAAGTACACATTTATTTGTTATTTCTTTTGTTAATATATATATATATATATATTTTTTAATTTTTTTTTTTTTTTTATATTTTTCATAGTATTCTTAATTTTTTTTTTTATGAGAAAAGCAGTAATGTAAAATAGTTAATTACTTTACATTTTTGAAATATAAATGTGTATATTTATTTATGTATATGTATTTAAAATAAAAAAATAAGAAAAAAAACAAAATGATAAATGATATTAGGATGATATATCTTATCGGTTCATATCATATTTAATTTTTAAATATCGTGTACTTTTTTTTTTTTTTTCTGTTTTTTTTTTATTATATGAATGAAGAGATTCCTTAAGGACTATATTTGTCAAGGAATACTTTTACTTTACATTTATAGGATATGAAATGAACTTATATGTGTATATATAATTTTTTTTTCATTGAACAAACTTTTTTATATTCTAATATTTTTGGAGATTCATAAGAATTTACAGGAAAAAAATAAGTATATGATATATATATATATATATATATATAAAGATGAATTAAATCATTGATATATATTTAATAAATAATATCATATAAATAATAACCATATTAAAAATAAATATATTTTTGTTGTATATATAAGTTTTAAGTTTTAAGTTTTATATTATATTATTTTTTTGTGTAATATATAATTTGAATAGGTGAAAATGAGAATGAGAAGAACAATACTAGTATTAACTGTTATATTAATACCTCTTACTTTTTGTTTTAAAAATTTTTTAATTAAGCATTCTATTAATATAGTATCCAAAAGAGGAAACTCAAAGAATCGGTTTTCCCAAAAAGTTTATGAATCCAAAAATATAGATTTGGAAAATGATATAAAAGAAAATGACCTTATTCCTAACGTGAAAGTTATGGTTTGTATAATAATATTATAAATGTAAACTTAATATAAATAAATAAATAAATAAATATATATATATATATGTATATATATTTTTTTTTTTTTTTTCAAGATTGACGTAAGAAATATGAACAACATATCTGATACTGATGGGGGCCCGAACGATTTTACTTCAATAGATACACATGAATTATTTAATAACAAAAAGATTTTATTAATCAGTTTACCCGGTGCATTTACGCCTACTTGTAGCACGAAAATGATACCAGGATATGAAGAAGAATATGATTATTTTATAAAGGAGAATAATTTTGATGACATATATTGTATAACTAATAATGATATATATGTATTAAAGAGTTGGTTTAAAAGTATGGATATAAAAAAAATAAAATATATAAGTGATGGTAATAGTTCATTTACAGAAAGTATGAATATGTTAGTAGACAAATCTAATTTTTTTATGGGAATGAGACCTTGGAGATTTGTTGCTATTGTTGAAAATAATATTTTGGTTAAAATGTTTCAAGAAAAAGATAAACAACATAATATTCAAACAGACCCATATGATATATCAACTGTCAATAATGTAAAGGAGTTTTTAAAAAATAATCAGTTATAAATAATTTTAAAACATAATAATTTTTTTTTTTTTTTTTTATTTTAATTGGTCAATACATATAATATGTATGTGTGTTCCCTTATTTGTAATATGAAATTGATATATTGAAACTAACATATATATATATATATATATATATATATATATATATATATATATATATATATATATATTATATATTATATATTATATATTATTGTTTTGTTTATTAATATTTTATTTAATTTTTATTTAATTTTTTTTTTTTTTTTTTTGTGTGTGTCTTAATAATAACATATTAAATAAAAAAAATTAGAATATGAAATAACACATGTAAATTCAAAGAATAATATATTATAAATAAATAAATAAATAGATATAAATATATAAGGGTGGTTATTAAATGTATACAGAGACATATACAAAAATGTATTCATATTTTACAAATATGAAAAAAATATAATTAAAAATATTTTATTTTATTATTATTTTTTTTTTCATTTTATTTTATTCTTATTTTTTTTTTTTTCATTTTATTTTATTTTATTTATTTATTTATTTATTTTTATATCGTATAATTATACAAATATATATATATATATATATATATAAATCCTTATGCACATGAAAAGTTAAAAATGTTCACATTGATGTTATTGCCATATTTTCAAGAGCCTTACAATTATTTAATAATATTCTATTAAATATATCTTGTTCATTACCCCTTTTCATTGTTTCAATATTATTATTTTGAACTTGTAAATAATTTTCAATTTTTTCTTTTTCTTTAGTTTTTACTTTATCAATAATTATAATATTATAATTATCATTTTTTTCAAGAAATAAATTAATTTCGTTATCAAAAGAATGTTTTCTTAAATCATATGCATTAACATAATCTCCTGGTCTAAGATGTTTAGCATTACATGTTTTTGTTAATATAGTAGTTCCATTAGATTCATCATATAATTCTACAAAGGCATATACAAGTTTATCTAATTTAACCTTCCTGGATGAAGATCTAGCACTTTTCCCATCTGTATAGATATCTGAACTTTTATCAAAATGGTTTGGTTTATCAAGATTTTCTTCTTCATTATCGGATGAAGAGAATATAAAAGAATTTTTATTAATATCTTCTAAATTATTTGAATCCTTTTTTTTTCTTTTTAAGTTATTTTTATTTGTATTATAATAATTATGATTATTATACATTTCGCTCGATAACGAATAGTTATCCTCTTCGATACTATCTGAGTCATCATCTTTTGTGTTGATTGCCTTTTTTCTTTTATTTTTCCTCTTATTATTTTTTTTTTTCCAATTATTAATATGACCATTGCGATTGATATTATCATTGTTTGATATGGCATCGTTCATATTATTATTTTTGTGATTATTTGTATTTGCATTTGAATCGTCATTAATATATTCAATGTTGAGTATTAAAAAGACTTTTGCATCGGCCTTACTTAGAAGAGGTAGAAAAGGATTTTTATTATATCTTTCTGGAGATACATAAACATGATTAGCTGATGAAAAAGGATTTATTAATATAATAAATATAGATACATGTATACATAAATAGAATACATTTTTTATACCATATTTGGTAGCTAGAGTTTTTGGGAAGAATATTAAATCATATTTACAAATAGGACATATATCTATTGAAAATGTATACAAATAATTATATGTATTATTATTAGCATCATGATTTATTAGATGCTTAGAGTTTTTACATTTTGACATAGTTTTACTTAATATAAAATCACAAAATTTTAAAGCATCCGTTCTTGATAAGAAATGGAAATCTAAACCATCTGGATTAGAAACAATATTAATAATATTTTCATTCATATTACATTTTAATAATAAGCTTTCTAGAAAAAGTAATGTCTTTTTATGTTCTACTTTTTGTCTAACTGATACACATGTATTATAGGTATACGGTGTATATTTTTTTTTACAATCATCACATTGTGTATATTTAATAACATAATGTATAATTATTTCCATTTCACTAATAAAATTATTAATTAGTTCTTCTTGTACACTTACATGTACTTTTAATCTTTTACTATGAGGTTCAGTATATAAAAATTTTGCATCTAATATTTTTAATTTTTTTAATTTATTTACTTTTTTTAAACATAAAGCTAGCAATTCTTTACTTTCTAGTTCACAATATACCCATCTATTATGTAAATATCTTTTACATTCACGACAATAATATATTAAATAAGTATCTTTATTTATATTTATACTATTACTTTCAATGTTTTGTAATATACAATTATGGCACATTTTTGACGTATTTGCTTTAATACTATCACCACAAAGGATGCATGAAATATATCTTAAATTATTATCATCGTTATTATTAGGACTATAATTTTCTGGATTATTTATATAGCTGCCGTTACTATTAATATAGGATGTATCATTATTATCATTTTTAACATCCTTTAAGGAATTTAAAATATCTACAAATGATGATGATAAATAATTATTTAAACTATCATTGTATGATTTGTAAAAATCCGGTGATTTATTTTTTAATATCCCTTTTATGTTTTCTTCATCTTTATCATGTATATTTTTTTCATTTATTTCTTTATCAGTACTTATATCATTATTCCCATTCATGTGGTTAGAATATAAAATATTAAGATTATTATTTATGTTATCTATAATATTATTATTTTCATTTATACTATAATTTTCTTCTTCGTTCTGTAAAGATGAACAAGTATTCAAATTAGTTGAAGGATGTACATGATTCTCTGAATATTCCCTTTTATCATATTTTTCATATATAACCTTTTCATTTGTAATATTATCTTTATAATCTAAATTCATATATTTATTGTAATGATAATAATTATTTTTATTTAAATAAATATCATTTTCTATATTTTGCTGATACATATTTATATTATCTGTATCATCATATTTAAAATTAAGATCACAATTTTTTCTTTCATAAGAAGGATAACCATTTTTTTCGTTAGATTTATTACCATTCAATTGTTCCAATATAGAATCTTTTTCATCTAGATCTTCTTTTTTTTTTATATCATTCACATCTTCTTTTTTACAATAACTATTGGATTCACAGTCTAGTTCTTTTTTATTTTTTATATAATCTTCATGTTCATCTATAAAAGTAACTTTTTTTACAATTTTCATTTTTATATTTGTTTCACTGAATTTTTCTTTAATGCAAGGGATTAAAGATTTTTCTGGACTTTTCATTTTATCATTATGTTCACCTTCTATAATCAGCTCATCATCTTTTTTCCGATTCATTCTTTAAAATGATATACGTTATATATATATATATATATGTATATATATATATGTATTATTTAATCAACGGTTTCTTATTTTTTTTTTTTTTTTATTTTTTTTTTTTATCCCAATTTAAAAAATAAAATATATTTATAAATGAGAATATTCCTTTTTTAAAAAGTATATATATATATATATATATATATATATATATATATATATATATCTTTAATTACAAAATGATTTGAAAATATATTATCATGATTTTAATTAAAATGTTGTTGAAGATATATAAATTTCCTCGTTATTTTTTTTTTTTTTTTTTTTTTTTTATTTAATAAAATATTATATATAATAAATACTATTATAAAAAATTTTTAAATATAATATGTAACGGATTCTCTATAAAAAAAAAAAAAAAATTTAGATATGTAATTATATTATATATATAATTTCATAGATACTATATGCATTTACATTTATATATACATATATTATATATATATATATATAATAGTAAAATAATATTATATATATAATATATTTTTATAATATCTGTCATTTTATATAATATTATATATATATATATATATATATATATATATATATAATATATATATATTATTATTTTAATAATATACGCTATTTTATATATATTATATTAAATCTAATGAAAACAACATATTTTTTCACTATAAATGTATAATATATTTATATATATATTAAACAATATATTCAATTCTCAAAAAAGAAGAAGGTATATATTATTTTTTTTTTATTAACAGATAATATAGAATATAATATGATTGATATAATATTATATTGTAATATCATGATATAAAATTATGTAGATTATTTTTTTTATATATATATACAAAGGGAAATATAAAATAAAAATAAATAAATAATTTGTAGTATATGGATAAATTTTTTTTTTTTTTTTTTTTCCCTTATAATTTATTAAACCTCATGAATGAAAATATCACAAAATATAATATTTAATATATATCATTATATTTAATTACATACTTCATTTAAAAAGAATAACATCATAAAAATATGTTGAGTGCTATATAATTGTTGTATGATACATATATTTATATAATATGACAATTTCTTTTTATGAAAATATAGTAAAATTTGTATAAATAAGGGATTATAAAAGAAGAAGAAGAAGAAAAAAAAAAAAACAAAAAACATTTTTTTTAATTCAATTCATTTATTTATATTTATATTTATATTTTTTCTCTTAGGGGAATATATTAATATTTGATAGCGGGAAAAAATATTATCTTATAATTATATTTTTTTTATTGTATCCATATTTAAGTGTATATTTAGTGAACATTTTTTTGGAAATTTTTAGTTAAAAATGAATGAGGAACATGAAATGAACGATGTCGATGATGCATGTTATGACGAAAGTACCAATGGATTGGAAATCGAAACGAAGGAACTGGGAAGTAGTGAGAATGTTACAAAAGTGAGTGAATTGAATGAAATGATTATAAATGAAACTGAAGATGATGATGAATATGATGATGATGAAGATGATGATGATGAAGATGATGATGAAGATGATGATGAAGATGATGATGAAGATGATGATGAAGATGATGATGATAATGATGATAATGATGATAATGATAATAATGATGATAATGATAATAATGATGATAATGATAATAATAATGATAATAATAATGAAGAGGATCTGAAGAATTTACAAATTGATGAAGATCCATATTTATTAAAAGACGCGAGTTACATTAAAAAAAACGAAATGTGGAAAAACAGACAAAGAGTATTAATAGTAAGATCCCCCCTAAAAAAGAAGGGTTGTAAATCATTTATTGATAATTTAAAATTGTTATTACCTCATCATAAGATGGAAAATAAATGGGACAAAAAAGTCCCGAAAAGTGAATTAAATGATATAAGTTATAGTAGAAATTGTAACAACATAATATTTTTTGATGTAAAAAGAAAACGTTATTGTTTATGGATATGTAAAAGTATAACAGGTCCATCTTTATATTTTGAAATATTAGATTATATTCCTTTACATAGTTTATTATTTTCAGGTAATTGTTTATTATATTCAAGACCTCTTTTAATTTTTAGTAAACAATTCGATGAATTAGATCATTTAAAATTAATTAAAGAAATGTTTATTCATGTTTTTGGAGTACCAAATTATCATCCACTAAGCAAGCCATTTTATGACCATTGTTATAATTTTTTTTATGTAAATGATTTAATATATTTTAGACATTATCAAATCTTACCTATAACATTAGCTGATTCAAATAATGTTAATAAGCAACAACTGGTTGAAATAGGTCCCCAGTTTACTTTACATATTATTAAAATATTTGAAGAATGTTTTAAAGGTAGAATTCTTTATGAAAATGAAAAATATCGAAATTATGTTACACCTCAACAAGTTAAATTAAATGACCATTTGAAAAAAAAAATTAAGAATATGAAAAAGAAAAAGAATAAATACAAAAAGTTTAAATTCATTAAACCAAATATTAAAACTGATATAGATTATTAAAAATAAAATTATAGAAATATATTCATATATATTTATATGTTTTTAATATATATATTATACATGTTAGATGCATGTTTTCTTAAATGTTTATATAATTTTTTTTTTTTATTTTCTTTTTTCTTTTTTTTTTTTTCCGTTTTTTTGGACATTTTCAAATATACAAAGGAAACAATATTATACTAAATATGAACATTTGTTTTTTTTAATTTGTACAATTAAATAAAAAAATACATGCATATATACATATATATATATATATATATATATAATGTCATGTGGGGTACATAAATTTTTAAGAACGAGTAATGTTCTTATTATCTATATATTTTTATAAGTTTTTAAATATATTAATAAATATAAAATTAATTATATTTTAATTAATTTTTTGAAAAAGTATATATATAATAAACTATATATATATATATATATATATATATATATATATATATAAATCTTACAACGTACTGTTTATTATTATAATGTTTAATTTTAAAAAAACAAAAAAGTAAATAAGAAATAAAAAAAGAAAAAAATCATTCTTTGTATATATAATAATAAATATGTAAATAAAGAATACGTTGAATAAAAATCATTTTCTTTTTTTTTTTTAAAAAAACAAAAATCTGAATAATAATATATATATATATATATATATATATAATATATTGTATATGTGTAAAATAATATGAATGCAGTAATCATATATATATATATATATATATATATATAATATAATATATTCTTAATTTATAAAATAACGTTCGTGAATAATAAATAATATATAATCTATCTATGTAATATATTTTTATAAAATTTATGTTTTTATATTAAAAAAAAAAAAATAATGAAAATAAATAATTAAAAAAAAAAAAAATTTATAAATATTACTTACAAAATTAATTTAACATTAAAAATATATATATATATATATATATATATATATATAATAAAGGTTTTATATATGAAATAATATTATACTTGAACAAAATGATGAATTTAAATATTTAAAGTACAAAGTAAAAAAAAAATATCCGAATTTATTATAAAATCATTTTTCTTTACTTTTCTTTTCCTTTGTTTGTTTGTTTGTTTGTTTCTTTCTTTCTTTCTTTTTATTTATTTATTTTTTTTTTTTTTTTTTTCCATCAACTTTTTTGCCAAGAATATTGGATTTGAAGTAGAAATATTAAGTAAAATATTTTGGAAAGAAAGAAAATTAAAAAAAAAAATGTCATTGGCTAGAGAAAAATATTTGAAAAGAAAAAGAGAACTTTTAGAAAATATAAATTTAATTGATATAGGTGAAAAGATAAGTAATACAGGGAAAAATGAAGGAAATAATAAATCCGATAATATAAAAAAGGAAAGTAGATCAAGAGATTTTATAAAAAATGATAATAGAACACGAGACAGTTTAAAAAAAAATGATCGTGATGAATATATAGATAATGACAGGAAACATTTAAAAAGTAATAATTATAACATGTTAACCTCATATAATAATAAAGATATAAAAAATGAAAACAGAGATTTGAGGAAATCATCTTATGATAATAAAAAATTAAATAATAAAAATGAACAAGATATATTAAGTAATAAAAAAAGCAGATCAAGTGCTAATTTACAATATAATAATGATTACATATATGGAGGTAAAGACAACAATGTATTAATAAATAACAATAATAAAATGGTGAATTCTACTAATAATATAAATGAATATCTAAAAGATTTAAACAATATAGATATTAATGATAGCTTAATTTTATTATTTTATGTATGTAAATTATTATTAGATATGTGTTCAAAGGTTAATGTGAACCATAGTAGTATGAATACATCAGTAACATCCGTTGAAATGTTAAGAGATATGAAAAGTAAAAATCGTAAAAATATAAAATTATTTAAAATTAATATATTAAATAATATTTTAATATATTTATCCAATGAAAATGTAAATACTTTAACTCAAGGAAATCCAAATTATAAAGATAATAATTTTGAGAAAAGACATGAAGAAATAAGAATAGATGAAAAGTGTATAGATATCGAACATGTGGGTATAAACATTGTTATTAAAGTTATATATATAAATAATATAAAAAAATTAATATTTAAATATTTATATTTAATAAATAATAATTTCAAACATGATACAGTTGGTAATATAAATATATATGATGGAAGGTTTCATAAAAATGAAGACCCAAACTATTTTACCACGCCAATGACGGAACATAAAAATATAAATTTTATGAATAATAATAATAATAATATGCATATGAATAATTATCATTATAATAACTATAATGTCAATTATAATCCCTATAATTCTATGGTGCAAGAAAGTGAAAAGAAAAATATGGCAAATGTAAATAATAAAGTTGTTTTGCATAAAAATTACTCGAACGAATATGAGATGAAATATAAAGAAGAAAATAAAAATAATAAAATAAATTATTTAGAAAATTTATTAAATGAGCCAACAGCAAAAGAGAAAAAAATTAAAGAAGAAAAAACAAATATTCTCTCCATAATTGAAGCACCAACTGTTATTGAAGAAATGAGAATAAAAAAATTTCAAAAAAAAGATGATTCCGTAAAAATTATATGTCCTTATTTAACCAAAAAAGTATGTCAAAAGCATAATAAGGAATGTAATAAAGTTCATTTTAAAAAGATTATATCAGAACATACTGATGTATCATTAGGAGATTGTTCTTATTTAGATACATGTAGACATATTGAAACATGTAAGTTTGTTCATTATGCTGTAGATAAGGATGATCAACAGATGAATATGAGTACACAAGAAAATTTAAGTCAATCTAAATTAACTTCTTCTCCTAGTATTAAAGAGAATGTTTATGGTCCTCAATGGATAAGATGTGATTTAAGAAATTTCGATTTAAGTATATTTAATAAATATGTTAGTGTAGTTATGGCAGATCCACCATGGGATATACATATGGATTTACCATATGGAACAATGACAGATAATGAAATGAAACTTTTACCTGTACAGTTAATACAAGATGAAGGTATGATCTTTTTATGGGTAACTGGAAGAGCCATGGAATTAGCTCGAGAATGTTTACAAATATGGGGATATAAAAGGGTTGAAGAAATATTGTGGGTAAAAACGAATCATTTACAAAGAATTATAAGAACAGGAAGAACAGGTCATTGGTTAAATCACTCAAAAGAGCATTGCTTAGTTGGTATTAAAGGAAACCCAATTATAAATAGAAATATTGATTGTAATGTTATAGTATCAGAGGTTAGAGAAACATCAAGAAAACCTGATGAAATTTATTCATTAATTGAAAGGTTATGTCCTCAGAATTTAAAAATAGAGCTTTTCGGAAGACCTCATAATTGTAGGAGTAATTGGATAACTTTAGGAAACCAGCTTAATGGTGTTGTTTTACATCACCCACAGATAAAGGAAAGATATAATAAAGTGGCTACACAATTTAACTTGCCATTATGTGAAAAATAAGTATATATAAAATATATATATATATATATATATATATATATATATATATATATTATATGTATATAATCATGTGATAAATGTCTATTTATATATCATTTTAAATATTTTATTTCATTAATAAAAATGCTAATGAACATTTTAAAATGTAAAATAGCATACTTTATGTATTCCTTTTTTTATAACCTCTAATAAAATAGATGTTTATATTAATTATTCCATTTATTTATTATATATACGAATTGAAATATATATATATATATATATATATATATATATAATATTTAAAATATTTATTATTTATTTATTTTATTTTATTTTTTTTTTGTTATAAAAATATATATATATATATATATATTTATATTTATATATATGCATAGTATCCTATTTTTTTTCTTTTTAACAATTATATTAATTTAGAATATATTTTTGGGTATATGATTGTTTTAAAAAATATACAATTTATACTAAATTGTAAAAATGTGAAAAATTAGGATTTACATAATATATATTATATATATATATATATATGTATAAGTATATTTTATTAATGTGGGAAATATTTAATTTTTATTTTATTTATAATTAAAATAAACACTTCGTTTGTTTTATGCTTTTATTGTGCTTATTTTTAAAACTTAACATATATAATGGTAATATCACAATTATTCAAAACATAAATGTGAATTTAAAAGAGAAAAAATTTGTAATGGATAAAAATATATATATGTAAACTTGTTTTTGGAGAATTTATATAAAAAAAATTCTATAAAAAAGAAACATTCTAATATATATATGTAAAATTTTTTTATTTTTTTGTATATACTTTAAATATATGGAAATATTTCTGTTAAAGGTTATCTTTTATAATATCTCTAATTTATTTTTTTGCTAAGATTTATAAAATTATACATTAATAAAATATAATATTAAAACACACCTTTATATAAAAAGGCATATAAGAAGAGTATACATTTCTTTTAAAATATTATTTTCAGAAAACCAAAAAAAGAAAAAAAAAATTTATATCCTTTTGTTAATATTTTTAAAATAAAAAGCTGACGGATAAGTCTCATAATTATGTAAATTCATAAAAAAAAAAAAAAAAAAGAAAAATGAGAAAAATATGGACTCCCATAAGAAGAACGGAAGAACAAAAAATAATAAAGAATAATTATGATGAGGAGAAGAAGGAAGAATTTGAAAAATCTTTGCCAAAAGATTTTATAGAGAATAATAGGAATAAGAGGATTCCATATTTTGAAATAAAAGAATCAACACGTATAACATAAAGATATTAAATAAATAAATGATTATATATATATATATATATATATATATATATATATATATATATATATATATGTGCGTGTATGAAATATATATAAATATTCATAATGTTTATTATATATTTATTTATTTAATTTCTTTTTTATGTGTACCTTTGTAAGTCTAATTCAAGATATGCATTCGAAATATATTTCTTTATAGTAATAGAGCAAAAGGAGAAAAAAGAAGCACAAAAAATATTGGCCTTAGAATTGAGAAACAAGTGCAGGTACAAAAGGATTAAATAAATAAATATACATATATATATATATATATATATATTTATGTATATATTTATGTATATATTTATGTATTTACGTGTTCCATTTTTTAGAGCCGAAATTGATGAATTTGTAGAATGTTCAGTAGGAAGGTTGTGGACAATTTTGAAATGCAAAGATTTAATGATCTCAATGAGGAAATGCTTAAAAAAATATGAAAATCTTGAAGTAAGTATAAAAAAAAAAAATTAAAATTATGTATATATATATATATATATATATGTATATGTTTTGTTTTTTTCAAGTATGTCAAATTTAGAGAAAAACAAATAATCGAGGAAAGGAAAAAAAATGGAACAAGTTTATATAGATCAGATGAAAGAGCAAGATACAACCGTTTTGTATATACGTAAAGCAACATATAAATGAATAATTAATAAAACATACATATATATATATATATATATATGTGTTCTATTTTTTTTTTTTTTTATCTTTTTATTTTTAGAGATAATGAAAAAGGATGGATTCCAGAAAAAAAATATTGAACATGTACATCTATATTTGTTATCATTTTTTAAGAAGCTAAATAAATAATCATTATAAAAAAAATATATATTATATATATTATTGTGTTTATACATTATTTGTACATTATTATTAAAAAATATAGTAATATAATAATGGTATAATTGTAAGTTTTTTAATTTGTAAATATATAAATAATATTACAAATTTATCATTTTAATCATAAAAAAAAATAAAATTAAAAGAATATATTATATATATATATATATATATATATATATATGTTGTATTATGTGTTATATTTAATTTTTTTTTTTTTTTTTTTATTTTGTTTGATTTTATTTATTTATTTAATTATTATTTATTAATTTTTTTTATTTTTTTATTTTTTGTTAATAAATAACTTGATATTTATCATTATTTTTATCCAACATATCAATATTTTTAAAGATATTTAAAAATTCATTATTATATGAATTAGGTTCCATATGGAAAGTGTTAAATTTTAGAAAGGAAGGTATGTTTTTGAAATATACACATACATTATGATGAGAGGAAAGTAAGTGTGTCAGTTTACATTTTTCTGAACAGTAGGTTGCTATATAACATCCTTGACAATATTGAAAAATATATTCATTATCTTGTAATGTGTGTATATTAATATATTTATTACATACTGTGTTCCAACAATATATACCATAATTTAAATTTTTTAAGAAATAAAAATCTCCTATAGAATTTTGTTGTTTTGAATTATTAAAATAATATCTTTTGATTAGTGTTAATTCTTGAATCATTAAATTATCCTTTATAGATTGTTTTCTATGTAAAGCTGAATTAATAAAATGATATAGTTTTACAGCTATGACATATGTTTGTTTCCATATATTATCATTTGTTAAATGATTTTTATTATAATATAATATTTTAACACATGTTGTAATATGTAATATAGATTCACAATATATTTTTTTTATATAAATAGAATGTAATTTAAATAAACATAACAAATCTATTATAAATAATAAAATATCTCTAGCTATTAATATATTCATATGATCATAAAATATATCATCCAAAGAATTTAAGAATTCGATTTTATTTTCATTGATTTTTTCAAGACATATTTTACTTGCTGTTCCATATAAAAATTCTGTTATCATCAAAAAAAAAGAATTAATAAAATTTAAATATTTTTGATTCACAGTAATTTTTTCGATATTTGATTTTTTTAGAGATGAAATAATAATATTGAAAAAAGGGGATTCAAAAAAATTGTCTACAATTTTATTGATATCAATATTTATATATTCTTTGAAAAAAGGAAATAAAGTTCTGAGAATATCTATATTATAATTTAAACTAGATATAATAAGTTCATCATAAATATTTTTTTTATTTTTTTCTATTATCATGTTAATACGCAGTTCAATATATTTATAAGTATGTAGTCTCATAAGAAGTCTGTAAATACTTGGGACACCGCAAAATAAAATACCTAAAATGGAAAAAATTAAAAAAAAGTAAAATAAAAAGTGTATATGACACGAACGGACATATATATACACATAAGTATATATTAACATATATATATATATATATATATATACATAAGTATATCTTCCCATACATATATATATTTATTTATTTGAGTAAGTTTATGTTTTTCTTTTTCATTTTTATTTTTTACCTGAAAATATATGCTGAGAAAAAGTATAAAATGTTTTATTTACCCTTGATAAATGATATTGATTTAGAAAATTTTCATAATTATCATAACTGAACATATATGAAAAGATATTATTTTTAATAGAATTAAAGTTCTCAATTATAAGAGGTATCCATATATTATGTATTATTTGTATCCAGAATTTTCCATTATCTATATTTAAATTTATCATATTATTTATAAAATATTGATTTCTTATAATTTGTTCCATATCAGTTTTTAAATACATATCTGATATGTCATTTTGATTTAAAAAAAAAAAATCCCCTTTATTCAAATAAATTTTTTGAACAAACTTTCTAACTTTTCTTAATCCTTTTATATTTTCATAAGGATATACATAATGATATTTATTTAGAAATAATTTTAAATATGTATATTTATCAATCTTTTCATCAAAATCTGGAGATGTAATAATATTTAATATATTAACTATTTCATTTATATCAACTGAAGTATAATTATAATTTAAAGAATGTACAATTTTTTTACATTTCTCTTGAATTATTTTTAAAGATATTCTTTCAACATTTTCTTTATTATCATATATATCATATTTTTTGTTTTCTCCTATATTTTTATAATTTAATTGATTTATAAAATATTCATTTGTATATTTATCAATATTTATATTATTATCTATATCTATGTCTTTGTAAAGATTTGTATTTACTATATATTTTGTTGTGGGTCTGAATTTGTAAATGTCATGATTTTCTGCTTTATAATATTTTAAATTATCCTTTATTTCTTTACATATTTCTTGTATTTTTTTTAAATGTAAATTATCTTCGTCGAAATTCATTTTAGAAAGGTATAACATATCGTTATAATTTTCATCTATACGAATTTTAGGAGGATATATATCTACGCCACTTGTTGTATTATCTAAAACATGAGATTTCTTTTTATTTCTATCTTTTACTTCATCGTTTGATTTTTTCAATGAGTCTACTGTAATATAATTTTTAATAAATTTAGTTTCTTTTTCGTTTATATTATCATGAATGTTCCTTTCTTTGTCAGTTACATTAAAACGATTGGCCTTCTTTTCATATTCCTCACATGGTATATATTTATTGAAAATATCGTTTTTGTCAGAAACAAAATTCTCAATTAATTCGTTTAAACATTTTTTTTTTATATATTTACGATTGTTGCTGGAAATATTAAGACGTTTTAATAAATAAAATAAATGTTCTTCGTTATTATCTGCATTTTCATTAATATTGTCCATATCATGTTCTATAGCGTATACCATTTTTCATTTAACAAAAGGGAAATAAAAAAAAAAAAAAAAAAATATAAAATAAAAAAAAAATAACAATTAGCACATATTTAATAACATAAGTCTATGTAAATATTTTATATTTATACATATTTATATTGTGCAGGAAAGTACAAAAAATAAAATTTATGTAAATATAATATGATTCAAATATTTTCTATGATAAAAATATTAAATAAATATACATATGTGTGAACATATATATATATATATATATAATAATAATAATATAACAACGTGAAAATAATTTTTTTTTTAATTGCAAAAAGGAGAATATAATATATATATATATATATATAAATATATAAAATGGAATGCACGCACAAAATAAAAGTGAACCAAAAAAAAAAAAAAAAAAAAAAAAAAAAAAAAAAAAAAAATTATAATATAAATATAAATATAAATATAAATATATATATATATATATATATATATATATATATATATATATATATATACATGAAACCATGAATCCTAAATGTTACAAATTATATACCAAATATTACTACATTTTAACAATACAATTATGTTATTTCCATTTTATCCTGTATTCATTTATATAAGATCAATTTAACATGTTATTAGAAAAAATAAAAGAAAGAATAGACAACGTAGATCGGAATATAAATTAATATAAATAAAATAAAAAAATAATAAAAGGTTTGTTACAAAAGTATAATATTGGATCAACATAGGGAATTCATATATATAAGAAAAAAATATATATGCAAATATATATATAAAGGTGAATATGTGGGATAGTACCTTCATCTTTCCTAAAAATACATATAATATAAAAAAAAGGAGAAAAGACGAAAAAAATAATTCTTCTAAGTTAAATATTTCAAAAAATATATTAATTCTTATTTATATTTACAATGCTACGTATAAAATATACATACATATATCTATATATATATTTAAATTTAATAAATGAAAAGTACGAAAAGGCTTCTATTATATGTTAATATTAGAAAACTCACTACATTTCATATTTATATATAATTACGAAATGGAAAAATAATATTTATGTTGCTGTTAATAAAATTGAAAAAAATATGTACATTTTTATATCTTATATTTTTGTTAATTTTTTTTTTTTTTAAATAAAAAATATGAGGGAAGGAAATTCATCTTTTTCAATTGATATTTTATGTTATAAAATATTATAAAAGAAAAAAATATATCTTTGATTTTATTTTCTATTAAATAATTTCATAGAAGTGTTATTAGACATTCCGTATAAAAAAAGGAAAGAATTACTTTTTTTATACATGTTGAGAAAAAAACATTTGTATATATTTAATGATTTAATATTTATGGGAATTTTCTATGAAAACATATATAATTATATAAATTGTTATCATTTTAAAAAACGTGAAAAAAAAAAAAAAAAAAATATACATATATATATATATATATATATATAAAAGCATGTCTCAGCGTGTGTAGATTAAATGTATTACATGTTTTTGAAAAAAACAAAAATGATCACAAAATATAAAATATATATATATATATATATATGTTTACTTATTTTTTATATTTAATATAATTTTTCATTTAAACTGTATCTCTATTTTGAATTAATAATATAAATATACACATCCTTTGAATTGTAGAAATAGATGAAAAAAAAAAAAAAAAAAAAAATGGAAGAACCTAAATGTGATATTTTATATGAACATATGAATTATGAAAATAAAATAAAATTAATTAATATAGCAAAGGAAATATATATAAATATAAATAATAATAAAATAAATTCTTGGAGAAATGCAACTATAGCTTTAAGAGATAAAATAAAAGAAGTTTTAGATTTTAACGAAAAAGGTTGGCATATAATAATTGGATCCAAATTTGGATTTTTTTGTACTCATGAAATTTATCATGCTTTGCATTTTAAATTAGATCATATAGAGTTCCTTATTTTTAAACATGGATAAATAAATAAATGAAAAATATATATATATATATATATATATATATATATATAATAAAGTATAATATAATATATTAATATCTATGAATAATTTTGTTTTTTTATATATGGTATTTTTTATTTTATCATTTAAATAAAAAAAAGAAAGTATGTGTAAGAATGTATCATTCAATTTTTTGGGGGGGGAGCTTATACTTACATTTACCATATAAGAACTTATGATAAATAAAATTTTTTAATTAAAAAGAAAAAAAAAAAAAAAATTTGCATATAGAAGAATAATTGTTTTTATTAAAGATATAATTTCCTTTGTTCCAAGGTAAAAAATATATTATATATATATATAAATATTTTAATTTTTTTTTTCTTTTTTTTTGTTCTTGTGCATTGTTACAACATTTTTCTGTTAATAGAAATATGTGCACACTAAAGGGAAAACAGTTTTTTTATAAGAAATAAATATAATCAAATGATAAATGAATATATAAAATTGAGAATATATTGTTTATAAATTTGTGTATATATTCTTAAAAATAAATTATGCTACATTTTTTTTTGTGTGTATATTTACTTCCATATTATATAAATAAGACCGAATTTATTTTTTTATATGAATTTATAGCATTTATAATGTGCTTATTTGATTTGATTTTTTTGTTTTTTTTTTTTTTTTTAATATATATATATATATATATATATATATAAGTAGAAAGGCATATTTTTATTTTCTTATACGTTGAAATATATATTTAAATTAATCTTATTTTGGACAAATAATTAAAATACTAATTAAAAATAAAATGAATAAGTAAACAATATATATTTATATATGAATTAATTTTTACTATATGGTCTCACATTAATATGGTGTTTTTTTTTTTTTTTTTTTCATAATTAAATGAATTTATAATAATATTTATATAAATCATTTTTTTTTTTTTTTATGTAAATTACTTATGTGATGGTTCACTTGAATGTTAATCTATATAAAAAAATAAAATAAAAAAAATTAAAAAAAAGGAAAAGAAAAGAAAAGAGAAATTGTCTTATAATAATAATAATAATAATATATATATATATATATATATATATATATATCAATACAGCAGTATTTATAGTCAACACAAAATACATTTCTTTATATATATTATAAATCTATGGAATTAGAAAAGACACATCTAATAAACTACTTTTTGGAAATATGTCCTACCGTTTTAGATTGTTCTAGAAAAGAACTTCAATCAGTTTTAGTTAAAAAAGAAGAAGAAAAAATAAGAAAATTCCTGTTGGATAAAAATATTAATTTAATAGTTATAGGAAAAGAAGGTAATGATAATGTAGAAAGAGAAATGAATGATAAAGAAAATGATAATGGAGATATAAATATGAGTGAAGAATATAATAATATGATAAAGTCTAACTTGGATAATAAATATAATAATTTTTTATTTGTAGAATTAATGATAAATTACAAATGCGTAACTAAAAGTATTTCAATTGCTTTTATGAAAAGAAATAAAGAAAACTTTTTGTCGTTAAATGATAAAATAGATAATAGAAATAAAATAAATTTATCAAATGAATTATTAATGTTTGTGTGTGGACAAAATGATTGTAATACTCCATTAGATTTAGTATATTTATATTTATCTCAAGGTTTTAATAATATTTTTGATGCAGCTTCTTGTTATGGACAGAATAATATATCAGGTTCTGATTCATCTCATTTTAATTATGTATCAAAAAAAGATGTAGAAAATATGTTTAGTATAAATAATAAATATGTAGGATATGAAGGAGAAAATAAAGTAACAAATATATTAATGAATAATGTATCTAAAAAATTGAATGAATTATTAATATCTATGAAAAATGCACAAATTGATTTAAATATTCCAATAATAAATTTACATGTTGATAAAAGAATAAAGAAGTTATTAGAGGAAAATCCAAATGTTGATGATATGAAACCTGATAAATTAAAACAATTATGTGAGTCTCAAGAATTTATAAATCAATTACAAAAAGATGTTACTAAATGGATTGAAGATATACAAAAGTTAACAAGATTAAATGGCGAATTTAAAAGTGGTGGGAGTGCATTATCTGAAATTAATTTTTGGATAGGTTATGAAAATGCTTTATATCAACTAGAAAATCAATTAAAAAACCCTGAAGTTATATTAACATTAAATATATTAAAAAATGCTAAACGATATTTTGCAACTATGTCTTTTGATAGTGATATACAATTAAAACAATCGAAAGAATATGTATTAAATGTCAATATATTAATGAAAGATTTCCCTATAGAAGATTTATTAGGTGCAACAAGTATACAACAAATCATTCAAGCTGTTCGAAATATATTTAATCATTTAAAAAAATTAAAAAATACAACAAAATATCCATTATCCAGATCTTATAATTTTGTTGAATCATTATCTAGAGATTTAAATAATACTATGAAAAAAGTTCTATGTACTCAATCATTGATGAATATGGATTATGAAGAATTCGATGTGCTCATTTCGGGATGTGTCGAAATATTTCGATTATGGAATGAAGAAATGAGAATATTTAAGGATATGGTAAGAGAATTAATAAAAAAAAGAAGTTTTAATGAGAGAGCTCCAGCTAAAATGGTATTTGAACATATCAATTTACAAGAAAGGTTAGATGAAATTAAAAAATTTAGAAAACAACATGAAAAATTCAAAAGTGTTATAAGTAGAGTATTTGGTTCTAATAATAAGTCGTTAGGTATTAATTTGTATAAAGATATTAATACAGCTTATAATATATTTTTATCATTAGATCCTTTAGATTTATCTAAAAATGGTGAGGATAATTGGGAAAAAGCAAAGTTATCATATGAATCTAAAGTTAATAGAGTTGAATCTCAAATAACATTTAAGTTAAGAGACCAATTAGGAGGTGCTAAAACATCTGCTGAAATGTTTCATGCCTTTTCTAAATTTAACCCTTTATTTTTTAGACCTAAAATTAGAGGAGCTATACAAGAATATCAAAATACATTAATACAAATTGTTGTTGACGATTTAAGGAAATTACAAATGATTTATATCAATGGTTATTTAAAAAGTGATTCCCAAAAAGTGTCTACTATTAGAGATATTCCTTTAGTAGCTGGATCAATAATTTGGGCTAAACAAATTGAAAGGAAATTAGAAGATTCATTAAAAAGAATAGAAAATGTTTTAGGTAGAGGATGGGAGCAACATTCTGAGGGAAAAATTTTAAGACAAAATATTGACAACTTTAAAAATTTATTATCACAGAATAAAACATTTGAAAAATGGTTAAAAAATATTAAGAGTGCAGATAAATTTGATATGTATGATAAAATTATAAATATAAAAAAATTAGGAGGAAATAATTATGAAATTTTAGCAAATTATGATTTCCAATTTTTTAATATTTTTAAAGAAGTGAGGTATTTACAATCTATAAATTTAAGAGTTCCTTATTCAATAAAAGTAAAAGCTGATGAAACTAAGTTAATATATCCATATGCATTAACTTTACAAAAAACGTTTAGGACATATATGAAAATATGTATTTCTATGGATAATGAAGCTAAAGACGTACCGTTTAATCAAACTATCAAAAAATTAGTAGCTGCTATACATAATACTGTACAGAATAAAATTAAGGAAGGGATTTATTTACATTGGGATTCAGATATAATAGAAACTTATGTACGAAAATTATCAGAAACCATAAATACATTTGAATTCATGGTTGATGAAGCCATGAATAAAAATAAAATTGTTTTAGATTCATTAGAAAAAATGAAAACATGTGAAGTGTGTTTTGATTGTAATGAACTAAAATCGTTAATTGAAATTATTCAGAAAAAGGCAGATGAATTATACCTAGAACATTATAGAAACGTACATATATGGATTGAAGAATTGAATGTATATATAAATAAAATATTAACTGAGAGACTTGAAGAAATTATAAAAACATGGACATGTGAATTTGTTAATTGGCCTAATAATGGAAAAAAGTTCATATATAAAGAAAATATACATGAATTTAAAATAAAAAATCAGAAATTTTATTTACATCCATCTATTGATTCAATGAGACAAATATGGTTCTCAAAATTATCTGATGCAATAAACATCATTTGTGGTATAACAAGAATTAAAAATATTTATCAAAAGAAAGAGAAAACAAACGAAAAAATACAAATAAAAACCAAGGTAAAAAATAATAATAATGATAAAGATGATGATGATGATAATATATATTATATTAACGATTCTAATAAGAAGAATAATATATATAATATTAATAAGTGTGATGATAACAATAACAATATTGTTATAAATGATGTTATTTTAGATAATACTTATAAATACATTATATATTTTATAGACAAGGAAATATATGATAATGCAATTAAAGCTATCAATGATATGGTAGATAAGGCACAAAAATATGAATCTATATGGTTACAATATAAAACATTATGGCAAATTGAAATTGGAGATATAATATCAAGTTTTGGTGAAGATATAGAAACATGGAAAATATTTATGAATGAAATTAAACAAACAGAAAATACATTCGATACATTAGATACGGAAAAATATTTTGGACCGATTGTTATAGATTATAGAATACTTCAATCTAAAGTTAGTTCTAAATTTGAAATATGGCAAAAAGAAATAGTAACTGAATTTTCTAAAAAGTTAGGAGAAAAAACATTATATTTAAAAGAAGAAATTGAAAAGGCTTTATATGATTTAAATACACAATCAGAATTAAAGAATGAAACGGAAATAACAGCCATGCATATATTGTCTATGACTCCCAAAGATATTATTGGAATAATGAATACCTATGATATGGATGTTCTATCAAAAACATGTAATAGTATATATAGTTTTATTGAAAAAATAAATGAAATTAATAAAAAGGAAGAATTGGAATGGGGGAAAAAATGTGATATATTAAAACAAAGTGAAGTATTATTAGAAAAACAAAGATATATATTTCCTACTCATTGGTTATATATAGATAATATAATAGGGAAATTAGAAACTGTAAAACAAATTTGTAAATATCAAATAAAATTAATTAAGGATTATTTTCCATATATACAAAGTATGGTTTTAGAATTTGATAGAAAAGTACAAAATAATATAAAAGAATTATTTGAAGAATGGAATAAAAATAAACCTTCTCATGGAAATGCAAATAGTACAAAAGCTTTACAAATAATAACTACATTTGAAGAAAAAATTGATATAATTAATGAACAATATGAAATATCGGAGAAAATTAGAAAATTATTAGAATTAGAAAACAGTGAATCTGAGATTGGTTTTCATGTTTCACCTAATATACTTAAAGAAGAAATTAACTGTGTAAAAGGTATATGGGATGAATTAAAGATAATTTATTCAAATATATGTGATATGAAGAAAATGTTGTGGTCTAATGTTGATCCTAAAGATGTTAAACATCGTTTAAATAATTTATTAGAATCTATAAAAAAAATACCTGCAAAATATCGTCAATATGAAATTTTTGATAATGTACAAAATGAAATACACCAATATTTGAAAACATATAGCTTATTATTAGATTTAAAATCTGAATCTTTAAAGGAAAGACATTGGAAATTAATTTTACAAAAACTCAATGTTAAAATATACTATAATAAATTAACCTTAGGGAACTTGTGGTCTCTCCATTTATGTATTCATGAAAATGTATTAAGAGAAATATTAAATCAAGCACAAGGAGAAATGGCATTAGAACAATTTCTTAGAGGATTAAAAGATACTTGGAATGAATATGAATTAGAACTTGTACAATATCAAAATAAATGTAAATTAATAAAAGGATGGAATGATATATTTTCTACCATTGATGATCATTTGAATGCAATACAATCAATGAAAATATCTTCTTATATAAAAATATTTGAAGAAGAAACATTTACATGGGATGATAAATTAAATAGATTACGTAATTTATTAGATGTATGGATGAATGTTCAAAGGAAATGGGTTTATTTAGAAGGTGTATTAAAAGGATCGTCAGATATAAAATCATTATTACCTCAAGAATATAATAGGTTTAAAATAATTGATTCTGATTTTATTAATATTATGAAAAAAACTAGTGATAAACCAAAGTTGTTAGAATTATTTCAAATGGAAGGGTTTCAGAAACAACTAGATCGTTTGTCTGATTCTTTATCAAAGATTCAGAAAGCTTTAGGTGAATATTTAGAAAAACAAAGGAATAAATTTCCAAGATTTTATTTTGTTGGAGATGAAGATTTATTAGAAATGATTGGTAATTCTAAAGACGCTAAAATAATTCAAAGAAATGTTAACAAAATGTTTGCTGGTATAAATTCGTTTATATTAAAAGAAAATACAAATGATATTATATTAGGTATGTCTTCACGAGAAGGTGAAGAGGTTTTATTTTTGGAACCATTAAATATTAGTTCATTTAATACATTAAAAGAATGGTTAATAGTTTTAGAAAAATCTATGAAAAATAGTTTAGAATTTTATTTAGATGAAGCAGCAAAAGAAATTTTAGAAATGGATATGATTGAATGTACGAAAATTGAAAATAATAAAATATTGTTATGGTCAGAAAAATATCCGAATCAAATTATATTATTATGTTTACAAATACTATGGACTACCAATATTGAAAATGAACTAATAAATTTTTCCAAAAACAGTTCTAATGAATCAAATATATTATTTCATAAAAGTGAAAAGATATGTTTGAATCTTTTAGAATTTTTAGCAGTTAATGTTGTTAAACAAAAAGATCATAGAACACGACAAAAATGTGTTCAAATGATTACGGAATTAGTACATCAAAGAGATGTGATACGTATACTTATAGATAGGAATGTGAATAATGTTAATAGTTTTATATGGTTACAATATATGAGATATTATTGGGATCCCAAAAAGAAAGATAATAAAATCAATTTAATTATAAAAATGGCAGATGCAACTTTTGAATATGGATATGAATATTTAGGAATGTGTGAGAAGTTAGTTCAAACTGAATTAACAGATGCATGTTTTTTAACCTTAACACAAGCATTAAAAATGAAATTAGGAGGAAATCCTTTTGGACCCGCTGGAACAGGAAAAACCGAGAGTGTAAAAGCCTTAGGTGCACAGTTAGGAAGATATGTATTGGTTTTTAATTGTGACGAATCTTTTGATTTTACTGCTATGGGTAGAATATTTGTTGGTTTATGTCAGGTTGGTGCTTGGGGCTGTTTTGATGAATTTAATAGATTAGAAGAAAGAATATTATCAGCAGTATCTGAACAAATATTAACAATACAAACTAGTTTAGTTCAAAGAAAAAATGAAATAGAAATATTAAATAAGAAAATAGGATTAAATAAAAATGTAGGTATATTTGTTACAATGAATCCAGGATATGCTGGAAGATCTAATTTACCTGATAACTTAAAACAACTTTTTAGAAGTTTTGCTATGATAGAACCAAATAAACAATTAATTGTTGAGGTGACATTATTTTCTCAAGGTTTTGTTAGTGCTGAACATTTATCAAGTAAAATAGTTTCTTTATTTGATTTATGTTCTGAACAGTTATCTAAGCAACCTCATTATGATTTTGGATTGAGATCATTAAAAAGTGTTTTGAATTCTGCTGGCAATTTGAAAAGATTAACTTTATTAAAAGATGAATCAAAATATGTGGAAAACAGCCAAATTGGTTTTAATGAAACATTAGATAATAATAATAATAATAATAATAATAATAATAATAATAACAACAACAACAATAATAATAACAATAATAATAATAATATTAATAAGAGAAGTAGTACTACTAATACAAATGAGAGTAATATAATTTCAATGGAACAAACCTTATTATTAAAATCTGTGTGTGATACTGTTTATCCGAAATTAGTTTCCAGTGATATTATTTTAATAAAGAGTTTATTAAAAGGTGTATTTCCAAATGTGAATGTAGGCGATTTAGAAGAAAAAGGATTAATTAATGAAATACATCGTTTATGTAAATTAAGACATTTTACACCTGAAGAAAAATGGATTACAAAAATATGTCAAATATATCAAATTATGAAATTACAACATGGTGTAATGTTAGTTGGAGATGTTGGAACTGGGAAAAGTAGTGCTTGGAAAATACTTTTAGATTCATTAGAAGCATTAGATAATATAAAAGGAGTAAGTTATGTTATAGATGCAAAATCTTTAGATAAAGAAGAAATATATGGAAAGCTTGATAATATTAACTTAGAATGGACTGATGGTGTATTTACAGGTATTTTAAGAAAAATTATTTATAATTCTTCTACTCAGTCAGGAAATACAAATAAAAGACATTGGATCGTTTTTGATGGAGATGTTGATCCTGAATGGGCAGAAAATCTAAACAGTGTTTTAGATGATAATAAATTATTAACATTACCAAATGGAGAACGTCTTCCAATTCCTGAGAGTGTTAGAATATTATTTGAAGTAGATACGTTAAAGCATGCTACATTAGCTACTGTTAGTAGATGTGGAATGATATGGTTTTCACGAGATATTTTGTCACCAATAATACTTTTTAAACATAAATTGAATATGTTAAAATATGGTGATAATGATTATCCTCGTAAAATGGATAAATTTAAGTTATTTCTTATTAATAACAACGAACATGTTACCGAAAAAAATCAAAGTATTAATAATAATAATAATAATAATAATAACAATATTAATAATATTTATAGTATGAACCATATTAATAATTATAATGTAAATTCGAATGAAGAAAATTTGCAACAATTTGATAATATTGATAGTGATAATATAATGGATAATATAAGAATGAATTCTAGAATTTTTTTTGAAGAAAATAAACAAGAAACCAATTCATCATATATAATAAAAACAATTCCTTATAGAGCTGTAAATATAATTAGTGATTATTTTGAAGAAAATGAATTTGTACACCAATGTTTAGTTGAAGCAGAAAATTATGAACATGTAATGGATTATGAATATATAAGAGTTATTGAAAGTACTTGCTTATTATTACAAAAAGGATTTGATAATTTAGTTAAGAAGAATGAAAAAATAAATAATACATTATCTGATGATGATATAGAAAAATATATATCTAAATGGTTAGTAGTAAGTATTTTATGGGGTATAGGTGGCTCTTTAAATCTTGAAGCAAGAGAAAAATTTTCCATGTATGTTCAATCCATTTGTTCTATACCATTGCCTAATGATTTATTATCCAAAGGGAAAATACATGATATGGATAATACTAATAAAATATCAAATACTTTATTAGATTATGAACCTAATATTGAAGATGGAGAATGGATAAATTGGAAAGACCTTGTACAAATGATAGATGTTGATAGAACAGAAATATCAGATGCAACTTTAGTTATTGAAACTATGGATACTATTAGACATGAAACAATTTTGGAAGGATGGCTTCATTTAAAAAAACCATTTATTTTATGTGGTCCTCCTGGATCAGGAAAAACCATGACATTAACTGCAGTTTTAAAAAAATCATCTGAATTTGATATAGCATCATTAAATTTTTCTTCTGGATCTTTACCAAACTTATTATTACAAACGTTTGATCATTATTGTGAATATGTGAAGACAACAAGCGAATTGGTTTTAAGACCGTTACAACCAGGAAAATGGTTAATAATTTTTGCTGATGAAATTAATTTACCTACACCTGATAAATATGATACACAAAGAATTATAATGTTTATGAGACAAATTTATGAATCACAAGGTTTTTGGAAATATGATGTTAATAATAATTCATGGAATTGGGTTAAAATAGAAAGAATTACTTTCGCTGGTGCTTGTAACCCTCCAACAGATGCTGGAAGAAATCCTTTAAGCAATCGTTTTTTAAGACATACATCTGTTTTATATGTTGATTTTCCAGGTTATGAATCATTAAAACAGATATATGGAACATTTAATAGAGCTATTCTTCGTAAATTTCCACACTCATCTCACATGGCAGATAATTTAACACAAGCAATGGTTGATTTTTATACCAAATTTTCTGAAACATTTACTATCGATATGCAGCCTCATTATATTTATAGTCCAAGAGAATTAACCAGATGGAAATTGGCCTTATATGAAACATTAGAAACTTGTGATGAATTAAAAATTAAAGATTTAGTTAGATTATGTATATGTGAAGGTTTAAGAATTTTTCAAGATAGATTAATATATAAAAAGGAAAAGAAAGAAACCGATAAAATTATAGATGATATATTTAAATATTCTTTTCCAGATATTACCAAAGAAGATTTATTAAGACCAATTTTATTTAGTTCTTATATGAAAAATTATTATACAGAAATAGATAAAAAAGATTTAAAAGAATTAATACTTTCAAAATTAAAAATATTTAACGAAGAAGAGATAAATGTACAATTAGTTCTTTTTGATGATGTTTTAGATCATATTACAAGAATTGACAGAGTATTAAGACTACCATTGGGACATTTGTTATTAGTAGGAGCATCTGGTGCGGGGAAAACGATATTGTCTAGATTTGTTTCGTGGATAAATGGATTATCTGTTTTTCAAATTCGTGCTGGAAGAAATTATTCTACTGAATCTTTTGAAGCAGATCTAAGACATATTATGAAACGTGCTGGAATTAAAGAAGAAAAAATAACATTTATTTTTGATGAATCGAATGTTTTAGGGCCAGCTTTTTTAGAAAGAATGAATGCATTATTAGCAAGTGGAGAAGTTCCTGGTTTGTTTGAAGGAGATAATTATATAACCTTAATTAATGAATGTAAATCGGCTTATCGTTCGAATATAGGTTTAGATGAATCAGATATATTTAAAAAGTTTACAAAACAAGTTCAACAAAATTTGCATATAGTTTTTACTATGAATCCTGCAAATCCTGATTTTGCAAATAGACAAGCAACATCTCCTGCTTTGTTTAACAGATGTGTTATTGATTGGTTTGGTGATTGGCCTTATAGTGCTTTATTACAAGTTGCTAGTGAATTTATTTTTAATTTAATCTTACCTGATAATAATTTTTATATGGATTATGTAGGAAATAAGGATGGTCCAATTAAGGGTAAAATTCAATATAAAAATAATAAAGCGTATTTTTTGTCAAGAGCTATTGTAGAAATTCATAATTCTGTTGTACATATTAATAACGTTTTGATGAAAAAAGGGAATAGATATAATTACATGACACCAAGAGACTTCCTTGATTTTATTAAACATTTTTTGAAAATAATAGATGAGAAAAAAGAAGAAGTTTCTAGTCAGAAAAATCATTTAAATTCAGGTTTGAATAAATTAAAAGATACAGAGATACAAGTTGCTGAGTTAAGAAATTCGTTAGCTATAAAAAAAAAGACACTTGCTGAAAAGGATTTGGAAGCAGAAGAAAAAATGAAGTTAATGATAGAACAACAAACTGAAACAGAAGATAAGAAAAAGAAAGCTGAAATATTATCTAAAAAATTAGACGAACAATTTATAATAATTGATCAAAGAAAAGAAGTTGTTAGGAAAGAATTAAGTGAAGTTGAGCCTAAATTTAGAGAAGCTGAAGAAGCTGTTAAAAATATTCCAAAAAAAAATTTTGATGAATTAAGAGCTATGGCTAATCCTCCTATTTTAGTAAGGAATGCAGTTGAAGCAGTTGCTATATTAATTATGAATGAAGGTGATAAAAATGTTACATGGGAAGATGCTAGAAAAATAATGAAAGGACAAGACTTTATAAATAAAGTATTATATTTAGACAAAAAGGCAGTAAAACCACAAACAAGTTCTCAAATTAAGAAACGTATAAATAATAATGATTGGGATGTTGAAAGAATAAATAAAGCATCAAGAGCTGCAGGTCCTTTAGCTAAATGGGTTGAATCTGTTATTACATTTTTAAATATCTTAGAAACAGTACAACCGTTAGAAAAAGAAATAGAGAAATTACAAGACGAGACAAAAGTTGCTGAAGATCAATATAATGAACAAAGAGATATAATATGTGAGCTTGAAAAGAAATTAATTCAATATAAAAATGATTATGCTCAATTAATTAGTCAAGTACAAAATATAAAACAAGAAATGGAAATGGTAGAAAATAAAATAAAACGATCTATTAATTTAATAGATAATTTAAAATCAGAAAAAGAAAGATGGTCTGAAACATTTATTAATTTAGAAGAAGCTTCAGAAACGTTTGTAGGGGATTGTTTAATAGCTGCAGCATTTTGTGCATACATTGGATTTTTCGAGCATTATGAAAGACAACGATTAAAAAGGACATGGGGAGAAATTATAAAAATGCATTATATAAAATACAGAAATGATTTATCATTTATTGAATTTTTATCGAAACCATCTGAAAGATTACAATGGATAGGAAATCTATTACCAAGTGATGATTTATCTATAGAAAATGCTATCATTATAAATAATTATATACGATATCCTATGATTATTGATCCATCTGATCAGGCAACAACATTTTTGTTAAATCAATATTCTGATAAAAAGATATTAAAAACTTCTTTTTCTGATAAACATTTTATAAAAAATTTAGAAAGTGCCTTGCGATTTGGATCTACATTATTAGTATATGATGTAGAAAAAATTGATGCTATATTAAATTCAGTTTTAAATCAAGAAACACATAAACAAGGTGGTAGATTGTTAATTACTATTGGTGATTCTGAAGTTGATTTTTCACCTTCGTTTAATTTATTTTTAACATCAAGAGATGCTCATTTCCAATTTACTCCTGATTTATGTAGTCGTGTAACATTTGTAAATTTTACGTTAACTCCATCTTCTTTACAAAATCAATGTTTAAATATGATACTAAAGAATGAAAGACCAGATATAGATAAGAAAAGATGTGACTTATTAAAATTACAAGGAGAATATAAAGTAAAGATAAGGGAGTTAGAAGAATCTTTATTATTAGAATTATCTAATGTAAAAGGTAATATTTTAGATGATGACAATGTTATAAGTACTATGGAGAAATTAAAGGTCCAAGGAGCTGAAGCTTCTAAAGAAGTTAATATAGCAGAAGAAGTTATGGTAGAAGTTGAAAATGTAAGTAATCAATACTTATTTTTAGCACAAGGATCAGCTAGAATATATTTTATTTTACAACATTTATGTAATATTAATTTTTTATATCAATATGATTTAAATTTTTTTTTTAATATAATGAAAGATATGTTTAATAATGATCATTTATTATCAATAGTTAAGAAAAAAGATCATTATAAAGAAAGATTAAAAATTTTAGAAGATTTACTTTTTTCCTTAACTTATAATCGTGTAGCTAGAGGATTGTTACAAGAAGATAGATATGTATTTGGACTTCAATTATGTTATGTTAAGAGCATAATAAATCCTAATATAGATATGGATCAAAGTTATTTACATTATTTGTTGAAAGATCATTATTCAAATCAAGATATAGATGAACTTGAACATAACAAAATTGAAAAGAACCTATTACCAGAATATAATGACGAACAAATTAATGCATTAAATAATTTAATAAAACATAAATCTTTTAGTAATTTAAAAAAATGTATATTAAATAGTAAACAAAAGTGGGTAGAATTATTACATTCGTCTGAACCAGAATCGTTGATTTGTTCTATACTTAATGATATGAATATGAGTGAAGAATCTATGAATAAATCTGATGAATTGTTGAATAAAAATAAAAATTCGAATATAATGAATAATATTGAATCTGGAAAAGATGGTATATCTGAAGGAAAAATATATATATATAATGATAATACAAATAGGGCTACTACTACTACTACTACTACTACTAATAATAATAATAATAATAATAATAACAATAACAATAATAATAATAATAATAATAATAATAATAACAATTATAATAATATGTTTCAAAATAAAAACGATATCTCTTCATGCTTAAAAGAATCCTTAATTATAAAAGCAATAAGACCAGATAAATTGGAAAATTGTTTTAATAAAATAATAAATCACATATTAGGTAGGGATTTTTTGTGGATCCCTGAATTATCAATGAATGATTTTGAAAAATATGTTAAGGAAAATGCAAATGGGAATATTCCAATTGTGTTAATAAGTTCTCCTGGTTTTGATCCTAGTAATAAAGTTCAACAATTAAGTGAAAAATGTAAAATTCCTTTATTTTCTATTGCTATGGGTTCAGAAGAAGGGTATATATCAGCTGAAAGGGTTATATTTACTGCTCAAAGTAATGGTGGGTGGGTTTTATTAAAGAATATTCATATATCTACAAAATGGTTACATCAATTAGAAAAAAATATTCATAAAGCTACGACAAATAAAAATTTTCGATTATTTTTAACTATGGAATTTAATCCTAGAATTCCTCAAAGTTTTATGAGAATATCATTAACGTTTATGTTTGAACCTCCTGTTGGTATAAAATTTTCTATTTTAAGATCATTTTCTTTATTTTTACAAAATAGAGAATTATGTGAACCTAAAATAGCTAGATTACGTTTATATTTTATAGTTTCATATCTCCATGCAATAATATTAGAAAGAAGAAGATATACTCCTATAGGATGGACTAAAAAATATGAATTCAGTGATTCAGATTTAATGTGCGCTTTATCTGTTGTGGATAGTTGGTTAGATAAAGCTTCAACTAAGATAGGGAAAAATGTAAGTGAGCATATTGATCCTTGTAATATTCCTTGGGAAGCTATAAAAAAGATATTAAATGAAGCAATATATGGTGGTAGATTAGATAATATGGTAGATCAAAAAATATTAGATACTTTTATTGATCATTTAATGAATAGTAATTCTTTTGAAACTGATTTTAAATTAAACATTTGTAATAGTACATCATCAAATAAGGATTTTTTAGTATCACCTGATTTGTTTAGGAATATAAATGATTATGTAAATTGGACTAATAATATGAGTAATACTGATTTACCTGCATGGTTAGGTTTTGGTCAGCAAGCCGAGGGTTTGTTAACAACTAGAACAAATTTCAGTATTATATCTAAATGGAATATATTATATAGTAAAAGTCGTTCTGATGTTTATGAGCCTTTGCCTCATTCTCCTTTAACAAAATCGTTGAACGAGGAAAAATATATAAGTTTTGAACTATATAAAATAAAAAATATTAAAGAAAAAACCATAAAAGATAAAGATAAAAATAAAAACAAGGAAAAAGATAATAATAATAAAAAACATATAGATAATAGTAAGCATGTGATATCTTCTTCTGAAACAACTGAAAGTGAAACTTCAGAATCTTGTACTGTTAGCAGATCTATACATGTTTATTCAAATAATGAAAATATTTTGTTCATCAATAAAATTTTAGAGAATTTACCCCAAAATATACCTGCCTTAGATATAAACGAGGAGAAGCTGAGGAATGCTGTATTTAGATGTTTTGAGAGAGAAAATAATTTATTTAGTGATTTATTAAAATTAATAAAAACAAATTTAAATCAATTAAAAAATGTTCTAGAAGAAAAATTAAAATATACAAATAAAATCAGAGCATTAGCAAAAGATTTAAATTCATTTAATGTCCCATCAAATTGGTTACTAGAAGGAAATACAACTAATTTAAATTTGACAAATTGGTTAAAGGAATTAATTAATCGTTTATATCAAATAATAGTAATAACACTAGAATTTAATGAAAAAAGTTGTATTGATATAAATGAAAAAAAAAAACAAAAAAATATAAATATAGAAAATAATGAGGATTATAATTTAAATGATTTTTATAAAAAAAATAATGAAAATATATTATCCCATTTTAAATTTAATAATAAAAAGAAAAATTTATCTATAAATTTCATTTGGCTAGGAGGGTTGTTTTACCCTAGAGCTTTTATAACAGCAACGAGACAATTATCTGCTTTTAAATTTAAAAATTCCTTGGATGATTTAGAATTATCAGTATTAATTGGAAATAATAATAATATGCAGTATGATGATATGATTCATTTTACTATAACGTGTTTATCTATAGAGGGTGCCGAATGGAGCAACGAAGATAATGTAAATTAAAATAAAAAAATAAGACATATTAAAATTGAAAAAAATTAAAAAAATTAAAAAAATTACTAAAAAGTTTTCATAATATATATATATATATATATATATATATATATATAGATATATGTATTTTTTTTTTTTTTTTTTTTTTATGTATACACAAATTATTATTTATTATTATTATTTTATACATATATTTTTTATAGTGTTTAATTTTAAGTGATGAACTCACAATTGATCTCCCTCCTGTAACACTAACTTGGGAAAAAAAGGAGATTTTAAAGGAAAAGCAAAGAGAAAGTAGTTCCTCTTTACATTTTATGAATTTACCAATTTATTTAGACAAATCAAGAAATTCATTTATTGGTTTCTGGAATTTCCCAGTTTCTAAAGGTATATCTGAACAAATCTGGTATCAAAGAGGAGTGGCCATATTTTTATCAAAAACGTATTAATCTAAATAATATATATATATATATATAACATTAATAATATATTATTTTTTTCACAATAATTCATACATTTCATAATATATTGATTTGGGGATGTAAGAGATATATCCAATTAAGTTTTATAATAATATATATATCTGATTGATTATATTATATTTTCGTAATTTTAGATTACACAAGAAACATAATATATATATCTGTTTTCTGCTCAAGTATTTTATTATTAATATGTAAATATAATTATTACATACAAATATTTATAGGTGTATTATATATTAACGTGTTTGTGATTTTTTTTCTTTTGAATAATTAACATATATATATATATATATATATATATATATATATATATTAACAGATTTATAAAAATCCCCATCACATTTTCTAGAAGTGTTTAGGCAATTGTAATATTTTTTCATATATATATATATATATATATATATATATATATTATTTTATTTCCTTTAAAAGTTGCTTCCTCTTTTCATCAGCTGTTAAATTAGAATTAAGTAATACAGAATTATTATTCGCATCGGATATATACGGTTTGTTCCATTTTTCAATTTCTTCGTTGGTAAAAATATCTGCTTGTTTTTTTTTAAAAAACAAATTATTATTTTTTGGTTCGTTATATTCGCTAAATAAAATCCAAACAAGGCCTACAGTTATTCCTATAAATATAAATAAATATAAATATATAAATAAATAAATATATATATATATATATATATTTATATATATTTTTGTCAAAGTAGGATAATAATATGTTGAATATTATACTAATAAAATAAGAATAAAATTTTCAAATATACACAAATTACACCTAAAAATATATTTATACATTTTAAAAAATATACATAAAATACATAATTAAGTACCTGAAAACCATACACTAATTTTGAATGCTGGACTTCCTTTAAGTAATATGGTTCTTTTAAAGGTTTTTATTTCTTTTACAAATTTGTTCATATTAATTAAAGGTAAAATTAAGGTGAGTACTGTGGTCATATTTATAAGTTAAACAAAAATGAAGAAAAAACAAAAAAAAAAAAAAAGAAGAAAAATTAAAATATAAAAAAATTTGTATATATGAAAGGGAAATTATATAAAATATATATATTAAGAAAAAAAAAAAAAAAAAAAAAAAAAAGTTAAATAATATAAAATAAAATAAAATAAAAATAAAGAACATACAAATGACTAAAAATAGATTCTTATAAAATGTATATTTAAAAGAAAAAAAAAAAAAAAAAAAGTGCACAGTCGTTATAAAAAAAAAGTGAGATATATATTCATACATACGAATAATTATATATGTGTATATATATATATATATATATATATATATATATATATTTTCTTTTAAAAGATGAAAAAAAAAAAAAAATAACATTTTTTTTATTTAATTTATTTAATATAATTATTGATATGTACATATTTCTTTTAGTTTTTCATATATATATATATATATATATATATAAATATAACATATATTTTTTTAAGAATGTTTTATAAATGTATAAATAAAAAAGGATATATATTATTTTTAATTATGCTTATCTACAATGGGATGGATTTGGTATAATGGTTTTTCCTCATATTCGAAATAATTTATTACGTTTAATACATGACCGAAATTCAATTGTAACATTTAAGAAATGTCATAAACTCATTGTCCCTTCACATAATTATTCCTCTGTATATTTAGAAGAAGAAGATGTTGGTATTAATCATTTTATGAGTGATTTATTAGATATAGAAAAAGATGAAAAGATAAAAGGAGAAAAAAAAATGAATAAAATTGTTAATTTAGAAAAAGGAAAGGATAATCTAGAATGCGTCTTTAAATATAAGTGTGAAGACTTTCACGTTTATGAAATTAATAAGAATAGAAACGTTTTAAATTTAAAATACATAAGAGATAAATTAATGAGTGATAAATTAAAAAGCAAAGAATATGATAATTATAAAAAGAATGATATGCTAATATATTTGAATCAATATGATAAATCATTACAAGTTAATGTTTTAAAAAATAATTATAAAGAAAAGGAAGAAAAAATAGAAAATAATTTGAGTATATCACATAATAATAATTCAAATGAAGAGTGTTTACATTTTATTTTATACAAAGTTAATAAAGATACTCAAGAGGCCATAAGAGAAATTAGTAAAGTGTCAGGGATTCCAATTACAAGTTTTCATTATTCAGGTTTTAAAGATAAAAGAAGTGTTTCTACTCAAATTATATCAAGTAAATTAAATTACCTAAAAGAATTAAATAATTTAAAAGATTACTATATAAATAAAAAGAATAAAAAGTTATTAATATGTAATATAGAAAAAGTGAAAGATAAAAAAAAAATCGAGTTAGGCGAACATTATGGAAATAAGTTTATAGTAGTATTGAGAAATGTACAAAATAATGAAGACTATTTAAGAGATAGATTAAAATATATAAAGAAATATGGATTTATAAATTATTTTGGTATGCAAAGGTTTGGTATATATAAAAATACATTTAATAAAGGTAGGGTACTTATATCAAGAAACTATAAGGAATATATAAATTATGTCTTAGATCCCCACATTTTTGAAAAACGACAATATTGTGGAAATCCTATTAAAGATAGTATAAGTATATATATGAAAAAAGCTTGTGAACTGTATCATAAAAGTGGAAAAGATGGGGATAGAGTAAAGAACGCATCAGTTGCATTTCGTTATATTACTCATAAGATGAATAAATTATTGATTAAAATAAGAGAAAATGAAAAGGAATCAACATTAAAGATACCGTTTAATAATAATAGTAGTAGTAGAAGTAGTATACAATATAAAAACGAAATTAATATTAATATTAATGTTAATATTAATAGTCATATAAATAGTAATAGTAAAAATAAAAAATTTGTGGATCATAAATACCTATATTCTTATATGACAAATTCTGAATATGAAGCTTTTATTCTTCTTCGAAATTTATACCTATTCGAAAAAAATAAAAAGGATATGAATAATATATCATATAATGAAATGGATAAAAAAGATAATTTAGATAATATAAAGGAACAACATGATGATAATAATTTTTATATAAATAAAATAAGATGTGTTAAAGGAATAAGTATGGAAACAAGAAGATTTCATATGCATTCTTATAGTGCAAAGATATTTAATTTATTAACATCTTATAGATTATATAATTTTGGATTAATATTAACTAAAGGTGATTATATAATTACTAAAGAAAAACAAACACAATTAAAAGAATTAAAAAATCAGCATAATTATATAACTATATATGACAATGAAACAGATTGCTTTAATATACATAATGTTGTTTTACCAGTTCTTGGTAGTATGTCCCCCAGGTTATCATATTTAAATGTATTTTTATCGTTCTATAGAAAATATTATATGAAGAATGTGAGATTAGTTTTTATGGAAATATTATTTTATTTAATTTATATATTATATGAAGATAATTTATTTAGACCTAAAGAAAATGTAGTTAATACATTTATAAGAAATTTAAAAGAATATGTATTTTCAATAGAAAACAAAACTAATAAATTTATAATTAATGAATCAATACAAATATTTTGTAAAGATATTTTATTTAAAAAATATCCCATAAAAAATATATTATATTTGATAAAAGTATTTGATAACTATATAAATTCCTTTGAATATGAATATGGAATGACTTGTGTTTTTAGAAATATAATTGTATTACCCAAAAATTTATATTTCTCTTTTACTAAATATAATGAACCCAAAGTAAAATTTCTTCAAGATTTATATTTAATAAACGTACCAAATAAAAAGGACATATTAAATCACGAAGAAAATAACGAAAATAGTAAAAAATTAAAAAATTTTAAAATAATAAATGATAATATATGGCATGATAAAAGTTTGACAACAACACAAATTAAGATAGAACAGGATGAAAAAAATATATATAGTAAAAAAGATACTTTTTTATATAACCAAGGTGATTTTAAAAATAATATAAGTAAGCAAAATGTTATATATAATTATAATGCTTTGATATTAAGCTTTAGTTTATATTCTTCGTCTTATGCTACTATGTTGATAAGAGAATTGTATGGAAAAAAAAATGAGTTGTTAGTGCACAATCTCATAAAGAATTGTAAAAAATATGATCAAAAGATAATAAATACAAAATGATGTAGGGAAAAAAAAAAAAAAAAAAAAAAAATATATATATATATATATATATATAATATATAATATGTAATATATGAATATATTTTATTTTTCATTATTAAATTAAAGAAGTGTATACGTGTCTATATATTACACACTATATGAAAATATATGTATTATATATTATATATATATAATTTATATTTATATTTATTTATTTAAATTAAATAATATATAGTTATATATATTATAATAATTCTACTTTTAGTTATTTTTTTGTACCAAAAAAAAAAAAAAAAAAAAAAAAAAGATTATAAGAAAAAAGGAAAAACACAAAAAATTAAAAAAATATAATAAATAATAAATAAGTAAATAGGTAAATAAATAAATAAATAAATAATAATAATAATAATAATAAATTACGTAAACAAATCGAAATTAATAGTATTCTTTTTAAAGATATATAATTTGTGTGTACTATAATAAAATATATAGTTACTTGAATAGAAAAATAAATAAGAAATATATAAAATATAAAAAAAAAAAAAAAATAGACATATGAAATATTGGGGTGTTTATAAAACATGTTTATACAATAATAGTTACATGAAATCTAAAAAAATATCTCTAAAACAGTCGGTAAATTGTTCAATTAAATTTTCGTCATTACATTCAGATTTAAAAATCCAATTAATTGAATTATCTTTTTTGTTAAAAATTAATTCAATAAAGATATAATGTTTTGTATATAACTGAGAGTACATATAAAATTTAAGACATTGATTAATTTCTCCTGAAGCAAGTGTTATTAAATTATATTTGGATATTAACTGATCAATAGTATCTAATTGTAAATTATAATAATTTTTTCTTAAAAAAATTTTTTCATTATTTTGTTCAGGTAATGCATTCCATTGTGTTTGATATACTTCAGGGTTTATACTATCAACATCAATTATAATATTTTTTAATTTTTTAAAGGTAGATGTATTATATATATGATCCAAATTTATTATTACATCATGTAAACTTGTTGAAACGTTTTTATTTGTTTTTTGTTCTTGATTTATTAATGTATTATTATTATTATTATTATTATTATATTTATTATTTTGATTTGTTATAACATTTTGTTCATCCATAATTAATATATCTTCATTGATATTAAGCAAATTATTATTATTATTATCATTATTATTAATAATATTTTGATTTTTGTCATGTACTGTATTCTTATGATCTATTACATTATTGTACATATGATCAGATGTATAATGATTATTTAAATGAATATCTTCTGTATTATCATAACCATTTAATTGGCTAGTGGAATCTTTTGTTATGTCAGTATTTTCATCTGGATCATATACAGCTCCGAAAGCTATTTTTGAATATTCAACAAATTTATTTAGAGGTTGTTTATATAATACAGATAAGGTATTAAATTCATTATATAACTTATCTAATAATATATTTTCGTTTGATTCAGAGAAATTTTTAACAATTTTTTTTTTGCAAGCAATGATATGAAATGCTTCTTTATAATTATAACTTAAGAGTTTATAATAAAAAAACATTTTATCAGTAAGTTCAGGATATTTATAATTTTTTAATATATTATCAAATAATGTAGAAACGATGTTTTTCATCTCAGCAGGTCTTCTATATAAAACTTTAACACAAGCAGTTAATAATTCTAACATAAATAAATAAGAACAATTTCTTAAATTTATATATTCTTCTAAAAGATATGGAGCTTCTTCAATATATTCACAGTATTCACCTATTATCCATATATAAGATATAATACCACCATTATCAATTAATCTATTACCATGTTTTATTATTTCTTCGATAATTAATTTTGTATATTCTTCATATTTTCTTAATATATTCACAAGTATCTTTATTGTAGCACTACATATATATGAATAGTTCATTGTCATAAAAATTGACAACGATAATTCTACGACTCTTGAAATGCATTTAGGAATTTTTAATGCAATGGATCCGATGGATTCTATGGCTTTTTGAGCAATTTCAACATTGGCGTCTAAAATGTATTCACTCAATTCGTTGATAATTAAAACCACATTATTCTAAAAATAAAATATAAATTAATAATGAAATAAATAAATAAATAAATAAATATATATATATATATATATATATATATATATATATATATATATAATACCGTAAATCATATAATAATTTTTGTATCAGTTTACATTTCATTTTATAATTCTTTTTATTTTTACCTTTGATGCTACTGATACAAGAATGTCCAACTTTATATCTTTTATATATGTTAAATCATTATATCTAAAGAAAAAGTGTTTATAGTCATAATCAAAAATTTTATAATTTAATTTATTAGCTTCATGCAATAATAAATTGGTATGTAACAAAACTATATATGCAATTTCATTGGAAGAAGTTGAAATTAATGTAAGTAATGGATCTTTCATTCTTTGAAAAATCTGTATTTGTAAATTTGTATCATTGATAGAAAAATTAAGGAAACATTTCAAACATGCTAGAAAGACAGTTGAAGAAAAATCCCTTATGTGATTTTCTAATATATTCATAATATCATACATTTCATCTTCATTCTCTGGTATATATGTACTTACTATATATAAAATTACGCTTTTCCCCCATTCATTAAAATGAGATAATTTATTTAACATATTAAATACAATTTCTTTATTTACTTTTAATCCACCTTCATCAATCAATATTTCATTTAAAGCATGTACAGCATTTATAATGCATTGAGGATCTTTATCTAATAATTTATTTTTTAAAATTTTTATAATATCATTTTTTATTGATAAATCAGGATTCATTTTAATTAATTTTACACAACTAATAATTGCAATTCTTCTCACATATGAATTTTTATCATTTAACCCATTAAATAAAGGGCCTTCAATATATTCAAATAAATTATTAATTCTTAGATTACAAAAAGTACGTAGGGCTAAACCACGTATTATAGGATCATCGTCTTTGCTGTCTTTTTGTAGTGTATTTATGGTTAGTAGGGACAGTTCAGAGTTTGTTTCTACAAATACAAAATAAAGGACAATAAGGAAATATTAGTATAATAATAAAATATACACAGAAATATATATATATATATATATATATATATATATATATATATATAATTGTATAATAATTATTTACCTGCATAATTGTTCAAATATAAATATATCATTTTTTTCTGTATTATATCATTTGTACTAGATATCATTATGATATCTGGAAATAACTTGGATACATCCACACCTAAAGTCATATAGGCTATTACCTTTTTTAACACTTCTCTTTTTTTATCATCATTTTTTTCTTGAGGTAATTTTTTTAAAACGTCTTTTAATTTGTTAATTTCACTCTATAAAATATATATATATATGTACATTTGTGTATATTTTTAATGTACAAAAAAAAAAAAATAATAATAATAAATCTATATATTTTCTTGATCTCTATTAATATATACTTCAATAAATATATATATTTTTTTTAAGATACATATAAAAATATATATGTATAAATGTTTATATGTTCGAATGATATATTTTTATATTTTACTTGGCTTGGAGACATATCAATGGAAAATATATATTTGTATATATGTAATAATGCTAAACAAATTTAAACCTAATATATTTTATATTTATCTATTTATATATATGCTTCTTTTTTTTTTTTTTTTTCTGTTCAAATGTTACATATATTTTAAATTTTAAGTATTATTATTTAATGTTGTAATAAAAAAATTTTAACTTTTATTATTTATTTTATTTTATTCTATTCTATTCTATTAAATAGATGATATATAAAAAATAAGAAATAATAAAAAAAAAAAAAACTTAAATAAATTATTATAATATAAACTACATAAAAAACATGATTAAAAAAAATAAAATGTTAAAAGAAATTCTTATGATACAAAAAAATATTAGAAACAAATAGTAAAGAAGAAGGAAAAAAAAAAAAAAAAAAATTTATGATCTGAATTAAAATTATTATATGCTTTTTTTCAAAAAAAAAAAATAAATAAAATAAAATAAAACAAATTATCTTATACATTTTTCCTTTCCATTTTTTTAAAAATTTCGCATAAAATT
>LT969556.1:1154927-1167427 GCA_900097035.1 Plasmodium blacklocki (nom. inval.)
TGGATATATGATCCTTAAAGAAATTACAAAATATTTGCTATATGTTTTTTTTTTTTTTTTTTTATTTTATTATATGCTTTTAAAGAATGTTTTTTTGGATATATTGAGAAATATAAAAAAAAAAAAAAATTATGTATTTTTTACATGTAAAATGGAAAAAAAATAAATCTGCGTACATAAAAATTTATAAAAATAATATAATATAGAATACTATATTTTGAAAATACATTTAATTATTTAATTTATAAAAAAAAATAATTATGTGAAAATACAAAAGAACTATGTATACCCTATAAAAGATACTATACATTTTATAATAAGAAAGAAGAAAAAAAAAAAAGAAGAAAATGATAAAGAATTTTTTTTTTTTTTTTTTTTTTTTTTTTTTTTTTTAAATATATTTAAGAATAATACGTACATTTTGATGTTGTAAATTTGTAGAATTATATTTATATATATATATTTTTTTTTTATTTAAAAGTTTATAAAAAATGTCTTTGCATATATAATTATATTTTATGAGAATCATGATAATTTTTAATATTTTTTTTTTTTTAATTGCCTTATAAGATCTGAATACCTTTTTTTTTTTTTTTTTTTTTTTTTTTTTTTTTTCCCTTTTTACTTACAAGTTAATTTTAGAAGCTTTTTAGAAAAGAAGGAAAACCACAAAAAAAAAAAAAAAAAAAATTAATAAAAAAGAAGTGGAAGGATTCTATATTGAAAATTAGTTACATAATGTTTAATAAATATATATGAATTATTTGTATTCCTTTTTAATTCTTTGCTTTTATATAATTTGTACTTCTTTTTTATTCATAATGTTTGCTATGTTTCTTTTTTTTTTTCTTATTATTTGAATATATTGTTTTACATTTTTTGCTATAATATCTTACATTTATTTGTTGTAACATTTTATATTATTTATCATAATTTTTATTTATGTAATGTTCCTTTATTATTTACTTTTTTTCTTGCTTAATATTTTCTTGTACTATTTTTTATAAGAATCATATTTATGTTTATTTGACATCATTTTTCACATTATTTGTTTTCATTTTTTTTTTTTTTATATTATTTGATATCATTTTTTTTTTTCAATTATCATGATGTTAGTAAATTTTTTTTAATTATTTGATTTTTTTTTTTTTTTTTTCTTTACATTGTTGGGATACTTTTTTTTTATAATATATTTACATGTTCATAATTTTATACATATAAACATATATATATGTAATACCTTTTTATATGTGAATTCATTCTTAAAAATTTATATAATTTTACGTACTAGTATTTTTTTTTTTTTTTTTTTTTTTTTTTTAATTGACCAAGGTATATATATATATATATATATATAATTATTTTTACTTTTTGAGAAATATATATTTTTCTATTAATATATTTAACATATATATAATATACACATACATATTCTTTATATATATATATATATATATATATAAAATATATGTATTATATCTTATTTTCGTAAGTATTTTATTATCCATATTTTTCTACATTATAAATTTTTTTTATAAAAGGTAATATACATATAATATTTTTTACATATTTATACATAAATGTACATTTATATATTTAATAATATAAACTCATATATATATATATATAGGTAGACAAATGGGCAAATAAGGAAGAATATAACTGTAATTATATTTTTATTTTTATAATATAATATATATATATATATATATATATATTTATTTATTTATAGATTTTTTTTTTTTTTTTTTTAATTTTTATATTTTTTTTGTTTCTTAATATTTACTGTTTCTCAAATATATATATAATATATATTTAGATAGATAGAACATATGATATATAATACATATTTATATTCATATATAATATATTGTTACATATAATATATATGGATCTGTATATTATATTTATGAATGTTTTTATGGTAAAATTATATAGATATTGTTTTTTATTATTCATAATTTTTTTCTAATAGAGTAAAATATTCCTTATTTAATCAATTAATATTTGAAATTTATTTTTAATCTTTTGTGAATTATCTTAAATTTAAGTATATGTATTTATATGATATATGTATATATATTTCTCTCTCTCTCCATATATATATATATATATATATATATATTAATATTCACTTTATTTAAATAATACATGTGTTACATATGTTATTGAATATAGAAAAAGAAAGCAGAAAGATAAAAAAATAAAAGAAAAGAATAAAAGGAATGTGAATTTCTTTAATTCTTTTTTTTTTTTTTTTTTTTTTTTTTTTTTTTTTTTTTTCATATTTATGCTGTTATACATATAGATTTATTTAAGTTAAAAATTATATATATATATATATTTATATGAATATTAATATATGGACACATATTTGTGAATATGATCTTTTTATTTTTTTATGAAAATGGTTTATATGAATATTTTATTTAATATTATATAAATCATATGTTTTTTTCTTTTTTTTTTTTTTTTTTTTTTTTTTTTTTTTTTTTTTCCTTACTGAAATAAATAAAAGGAAAAGTATATTATAATATTTGTATATATATATATATATATATATATATATATATATGTATATGTGTATCTTTATATATATATGAATTTATAATTGTTTTTCTTTTTTATAATTTATATTTATATTATTATTTCATTGTGTTTAATAATAAAAATTTCATATATATATAATATATATACGTACATCATATAAATATTCTCATAGACATATTAGAAAGGGAGAATAAAAAAGAAAAATATGGTGTTAGTAGTAGAGTATCATAATATAAATACGCCTATTGGAAAATATTCACAGTTAGAGAATTTGAAAGAAGAAAAGGAAAAAAGATTATATAATAATTTGGAATATGTAAATTTATTAGACATAAAAAATTTGGAAAATAAATCTATATATGTATCTTCAGATTTATTGAATTTTTTAAAATGCTATTCTAATTTGAATATCAACTTAAATAAGGTTCCTTATGATTTCGTCTATTCATTTTTACTTGATGGAGAATTATATTTAGGATATGATATATCTGTTTTTATTTTATTAGTAAAAGCAGAACATTTTGAATATTGTAGAAGAATAGATGAAGAAAATAGAGATAAGAAAGAAATTTTTGGAACAAAACATAAATCAACAATTAAAAGATCATCACAAATAGATGGTGAAGATATCCTACAAAGATTGTTGATTAAAGAAAAAAAAGATTATTTGTCTTTTTTGAATGAAAATAATGAGGCTTTGAAACAATATATGGAATCCGAAAAAAGAAGAAATCCTTTATGGAATTTGGATGAATCTAGATATATGGATAAAAATGTGTATGATGAAGAAGATTCATCATTTATATTTAATCCTACTTTTAATTATTTAGGAAAGAATGATAATAATGTATTTTCTAATTTCGTAATCGGCAACCTATCTTCTGATAACATTTCTGGATGTTTCTTTGTGGAGAAATTAAATGCTTATCTTTTTGCCATGTTGGATAAATGTAGCAATAAAACAGTTATATCTGTTTTTCCAGTTGAAAAATTTGGAAAACACAAATCCAGAAACTTAGCTAGCCGATTTTCCCAATATGAGGACTATATGCATCGGATAATTGAGGACAGACTTTATCCGTATATTCAATATAATCTCCCAAGTGTTCATAATATGAATAATATGAGTAATATGAATAATATAAATAATAATAAAGATATTATTATTAATCGAAGTCATATTTTTAATGGTAATAACCAAATTGTTCCTTGTTTTAAAAATATTTTGGATTATGATAAATCAGAATTTGTGGAATATATAAATATCTTTAGTGATGTAAAGAAATCATCTTCATTTGATATTATTCGTAGTAGCAAAAACATGTATGAACAAGATACAAGCATGAAAAACTATTGTATATATCATAATAATAATTTCAAAAATGCATATGAAAATTATCTTTTGGAAAATAAACAACCGTTGGAATTAATTGGAAACCATTTCGACATAATGGAAAACCATAAAGGGATATATGATAATAGAGATCAGGAGGAAATCAATTCCATTAATGTATCAGGGTTGTTAGGGGAAGACAATTCAAATATGAATGAAATATACATAACGAGGGATAATCATAATAATTATCAAGAAAATGAAAAAAATATATATAGTATTAATATTAAATATATTAATCATCATTTTAATAATATTGATTATATTATTATGAAATGTATAAATATGAAGGAATCAATTTCAATGGATAATAATAATAGTAATAGTAATAATACCCATTTTGAGAAAACAGTGGAATTCATAAATCTTAATGACTATAATATTTTTGATAGTGAAATGGATTCTATGAAAAGTGAAAATAAAGATGAAGAAGAACAGTCATCAGCCACAAGTATTTATAACATTTTAGGAATCATTGGAAAAGATACATATATTAAAAGATGTAGTAGTAATTATAACGATGATAATAATAATGGATATAGTAACGGAAGTACTGATAATTATAACAATGGTAGTAGTGACAATTATAATAATGGGTATAATGATAGTACAGATAATAATAATGGATTTAATAGTAACAGTAGCTATAATAGTAATAATAATGGAAATGATAATAACAATAATAATAATAATGATTATAATTGTGATAATAATAATCATAATAATTATAACAATAATGGTAACAATAATAATAATAACAATAAGGACAATAATAATAATGATGGAAATGGTAGTAGTAATAATAATAATAATAATGATGATGAAGAAGAGGAAGAGGATGATGAAGATGATAACAATAATAATAATAATAATGAAGATGATAATATGAGTGAGAACGAAGAAATGGAAGATAATGATGAAGATAACGATGAGTATAATAATAGTAATGATAGTTATAAATATGAAGAAAAAGATAGTAATCATGAGAAGGATTTGAAAAAAGATATAATAGAAGGAGATATGATTAATTCTGTTAAATACAATAAGCACATTGGTCATCATACTACAAATAAGAGTGAAATTAGTACTAACTATTTTGAAAACAGTTGTAACATGAGTGTAAATAATAGCAATAACGAAGGATATGATGATAATTGTAATAATGGCTATATGAATCATGATGAAGGATTAACTCTTAATAATGGGAATGTTTCAAATAATAAATGCGATATTATAATACCAGAAGATGGAAGTGTTATGTATGAAAATATGATTAACAGAGGAAAGGGGCTTACAAGTAACGTTAAAAATAATAATGTAAGTAATAATAATAGTATAAGTTGCAGTGGTGATGATAATGTATATAATAATATAAATAATTATATAAACACTTATATGGAAACTGAAAATAATAAGAACCATATTGAGAATAGATGTAATCAAGATTCCTACAGTACTAATGAAGAACCACTATCCAATATTTCTATAAATGATACAGGCAAAATGAAAGATAGCATAATGTATGATGGAAATGATATGGATATGAATGGTACTCAAGAAAATAGTAAAGAAGAAGGGATGGATGTTTTTGAACCGAATTTTTTCGAATTAAAAAGAAATAGTTCCGATGGTCAAAATAAACATTTAGAACCTGGAGTTCAAAAGAAAATTAGTAAAAAAAGAAGTAAAGTGAAACATGAAAGAAATAGTAAAATACTTGATGATGAAAAGAAAGAAGTATTAAATAAAGTATCTCAGATAACACGAGTTGGAGGTGTTTGTTTTGATAAGAATAGACAAAGATGGATTGCACATTGGAAAATTGACGGTAAATATCATAAACATTATTTCCCTATTAGTCAATATGGATTTGAAAATGCTCGAGAAAGAGCAGTTAGTTGTAGGAAACAAGCTGAAAAACTGTTTAACTTACCGGAAATTCAACCAAGAAATAGATGGAATCAAATAAAAGTCAATGGTACCTCTCACATAAAAAAAGCTGCAAAATTGCCAAGATGTGAAGGTGTTGGATATGATGAATTATCTCAAAGTTGGGTTAGTACTTTTGTTGTTCATAAAAAATTTTCTATTGAAGAACTTGGATTTTATGAAGCAAGGGAAAAAGCTATATATTGTAGAAAAACATTTGAAAAGGTAAATGTGCATGATAATTATGAATACTTATTAAATGATAGATTAGGTTTACGTAATGAGGAAAAAGATGAATTATCTGATCTAATAAATGTAGATAAAAATGCATTGGATAATATTGAACTAGAAACATCTGTTAATAATAATAATAAAGTGAAACATATTAACAATAACAATAATAATAATAATTCTGAAAAAATGAGAATCAAAAATAATGATTTTTCAGTTGATAATAATAATGCAAATGTTGGAACAGGAGAAATGAAAATATCCAATGATAAATATTTAAAAATAACACAAGAAGCTATTGAAATGATTCTAAGTAATATCAAACATAAATCCTTACCAGAAATTAAAATGAAATTAATTGATAAACAAAAGTTTGAAAATTACAATACATTACTAGATAAACATTTTAAATTTATTACATCTGTAAAAAACATTTCACAGTTAAGACCATATATATCACTCTTTCACAAATTTATAATTTATCATACACTCCCTCATAATATTTCTTTAAGGAAACAATTATTTATTATCGAAGCTTTAGAATGGTCTTCTTTTTTTTCTGGTGCAACTAGCGAAAAAGTTGAATAAATATTTTGCAATACCAAAAAAAAAATAAATAAATAAATAAATAAATATATATATATATATATATATATATATATTATTCTAGACCATATGAAAAAAAAATATATTTTAAAAAAATACCAAAAAAAAAGAAAAAGGAAAAAATAAAAAAAATAAAAAAATAAAAAAATAAAAAAAAATTAAAAGTCTAATGATAGTGTCCTATATTTTCAATGTTCTAATAAATATTTATATAAATATAAAAATTAAAAAAAAAAAAAAAAAAAGAAGTTTCTGTATCTATCTATCTATATTATATATATGTATGAGACCTCCAAAAAATTAAAAAAATAAAAAAAAATGTTTTGAAATTTATTGAAATTTGCTTTTAATTATTTATTAAATATAGTGTACATGTGTATATGAATACAATTTGTTCCTTTTTTATAATATATTGCTAACGTAAATTTAAAATTTTTTTTTTTTTTTTTTCATTTGATCTTATTTAATACACATATATGTTCAAATTCATTTTATTAGTTTTTTTTTTTTTTTTTTTTTTTTTTTAAAACCTTTTTACTATCAAATTTCAAAAACTTTTTGTAATTAATATATTATAAAATTATTTATTATTTATAATTAGATACGTGTACAGCGCAATATAGGCCTACAATTTATGGAGAGAAAAGTAAAATAGAATAAATTATAAATTATATGTAAAAGTATATAAATATATTTTGGAAAATAATAACATTTCTAAAGTATTAAATTTTTCGAAAATATAAATGTAATAATAAATTTTTTCTTCTTTTCTTTTCTTTTCTTCAGTATATATATGTATATATATATCTATATGTATTTAATATATAAGATATTTTAATATCATTTTTTTCTTGAAAAAGGTTTAAAATGTGTATTAATTAAATTTGAAAAATATAATAATAAAATAATATATAAAGATATGTAAGAATCCATAATTATACGGGAATGAATGATTAAATGGAAATTATATGTAATATATAATGTGAAAAGTAAAAAAAAATATATAATAATAAAAAAAAAAATAATAAAATATATTTATTTACATATAAAAATAAATATTAAAATATTTCAAATGCATAATCTTTTTTTTTTTTTTTTTTTTCTTTTTTTTTTTCGTATATATTATATATAATATAAAGTAAAAGTTTTGGTTCCTTTTTTTATTTTATATATTTTTTTCTAGTCTAAAAATTTTAATTGCACACCACATTCGACTATTTTTTTTTTTTTTTTTTTTTTTTTTTTACTTTATACATATACACATATATATATATATATATATATATATATATATATATATATATATATAATATAATATAATATAATATAATATAATATAATATAATAACTTGATATATTTAAAAACATTTAATTATATTAAAATAATTGTTTAAAGAGAAAATTATATTTTTAATATTTTCATTTAATAGTTGTACATTGAAAAACATGTATATATTTTAGAAACGTTCAAGTGTAATATAATTTATTTTTTATATTTTTATATCTTACATTTTTGTTGTTGTTTTTGTTATAATAAAATTATATATATATATATATATATATATAAGGATTATTTAAAAAAAAAAAAGAGTAGAATATTAATATTAAAAAAATTACACATTTATAATTTTGTTAATACACTTTCTCTCTCTATACATATATATATATATATATTATTTCATATTTGTTTTTTTTTATGTTTCTATATTTGTGTTAATAAAAAGTAGAAGATGGCTATTTGTTGTAGGAATGTCGTATATCAAGTAAAAGGTTAAATATAATATACATGTAGAATAAAAAATTAAATAAGTATTTTTATAAATATAAATGTCTATATAATATCAATATATTTTTTTTAATAATTAAAATATTAAAAGTCATATGAAAAATATATATATATATCTTAATATTTATTTCAGGACGACTTTCTCATAACAAGGAAGAAGGTAAAGTAAAATATATTAAAAAAAAAAATATATATATATATATATATATAGATATAGATAGATATATATACCTATATATTTAACATGCTCAACTTCATAATTATACATATTTTAATTTTTTTTTGTTTTATCGTGTCTTGTATGTTCTTATTTGAAATTTATTTTAATTCAACAATTTGCAAGCATAAATAAATATAAAAGATTCTTAAATTAAATATATTTTTATTTGAATTTTCATATAAAAAAAAAAAAAAAAAAAAAAAAAAAAAATTAAAATGCAAAAATGAAAGTAAGACATGCATGGAAAATTTTTTATTAGATTTTAAAATCGTTTAAATATATAATTTGAAGTATGAAAATAGTTGTGAAATGCATATATGTATGTATATATAAATATGTTTTAAAATATTTGTACAACTATATTTCAATCTTTAAAGTAATGTAGAAATGCATAGTTTTTGTCATTTATATGAGTTATGGCAACAAGTTGGTTCCTTGTATGTTTATATATATATATATATATATATATATATATGTACCTATATTGTTTAATTTTTTTTTTTTTCTTTTTAAATTCTGATGTGAAAATGTTTTTTATACGTATATAATTTTTATACTAGGAAAATTCTGTTTATAGTATTTAATTTTTTTTTTTTTTGTGCATTATATGTTAAATTTAATATTTCTTTTGATATGCTATAAATTTCTTAAATTTTTTTTTTTTTTTTAAATCATAAATTAATATATATATATATATATATATATATATATATATATATTTTAAAATTATTTATGTACAAAATTATAAAGAGTATCAAGTGTCTGAACGAAAAAATAAAAGATAAATTATCTATAAAAATATTATATAGTATATTTGTTATATATTAAAATACATTAAATACATGTTCTTATTTATATTAAAAAAAAAAAAGAAAAACATTTACTTTATAATTTTTTACGTTGTCATGTCAGAAGAAAAGGGAGCTTATTTGGTCTTTGACAATGCATCGAATGGAACTTTATTTATTGTATGGAAAAAAGAAAAAGTTGAAAATGCTTTAATGTTTATTAAACCAACAAAAGAGGTTCCAGAATTTAAATTCGTGAATAGAAATGGGAAAAATGAATTAATCAGAAATTTACAGGTTTGCAAATAAAATAAGACAGGAAAAACATGAATAAAATTATATATTTCTTTTTTTTTTTTTTTTTTGAAATTATAATTATAATTATATATATATATATATATATATATATATATATATATATAACTATATTTATTTTCATTTTGAATTTTTTTTGTTTTATATTAGTCCGACAAAAAATTATTTTATTCTGGAATATGTCAATTTGTTAAAGAAGCAAAAGATATAAAAGGAAAATTAACTTTATTAGAACATTTTGATTCTTGTTTTCCTATAAAAGTGGATTTATATTTTTTAAAAGGAAGCAAGGTATAAAATATAAAATTAAATAAATAAAACTTATTATATATATATTATAATTAGCTCCAAAATTTTGTTTTTAATTATACCTTTCATGACAAAAATTGTTCATTTCTTTTATTTTATAGGTCATGCCACTTAATACAGGAGAACCTTTTGTTGTTCAAGACGTTGATGCTATGAGCGTTTTACCAAAAGGATCAAGTTCATTAAAAGTAAAAACGATGGCAAAAGATATGTTTGTTTCTCGAGGGAATACAGAAGGAGCTAGTATATCCTTCTAAATGAGTATTTTTTTTTTTTTTTTTTTTTTTTTTTCTTTGTGATAAATATATAGATCATTATATAATACACACATTATATATATGGAAATCTTTTAATTAGTCTTATCAAAATTTTTTGTTTATATATATATATATATATATATATATATATATTATGTATTTTAAATGTCCCATCGTTTTTATATTTATATACAATTTCAATTATAATAAATTAAAAATTCATATTAAGTTACAGTTCTACAAATTTTGAAAAATTCATAAAACCTTAAAACATAATTCATTATAATTAATTGTTAATTATCAATCTAAAAAAAATTAAAAAAAAAATAAAAAGGTAACATAATCAAAGTTGAAAAAAGATGAATCACACAAAAAGCTATTTATATGATTAGTAAAATAAATATAATATAATATAATATATATTATAAATTAATAACTTAATTTAAAAAAATTTGAAAAATCTTGACAATATTGCTTTTATTATACTATAAAAAAAAAAATTTATTTTGAATTTCAAAATATATGCAAATGACAATACAATCATATTATTAATATATATATATATATATATAATTATTCCTTAAGAAAAAGGAAGAGAAAAATTGAATATACTAAAAGTAATATATGACAAGTACAAATTTGTATATAAATATAAATATATAAATAAATAAATATATATATATATATATATATATATATATATGTATGTATGCATGTATACGAATATATTTATTTTTGCAAAGACATATATTTAGATAATTAAAAAATTTCATATATATATTTATATAATAATGGGGAAAGAATGTTTTAATTTTTAACATGTAATATTATTTTGAATATTGGTTTTATCTCTTAAATAATATTTTTTATTATTTGTTAAAGATTTATCTTTACTTAAGATATCGCCACATGTGTAATTATTTAGTTTATTGTTATTATAATTATTATGATTGTCATTAGAAGATGTATATGAATCTATATGATCATTTTCATTTTGTTCATTTTTTATTTGATTTCTAAAATTAAAATTTTTATTTCCTCTTTCCAAGAAATAGGACACAAATTCTCCTTTTCCTCTATATATAAAACAAGTCATTTTCATATAACCTTTTTTTCTAGCTAATTTATTTATGCACATTTTAGGTATTTTAACAATACCCTTTGATGTATTATATTTAACTAAACCAGTCCAATCATTTTTTGTATTATATATTCTATTTTGTGTATCGTCTTTTTCATGAACCATTTCTTTTTTTATTTGAATTGGTAATATAGTTTGATATTTTTTTGTTTTTATTTGATTAGTTATATTAAGATGATCCAATTGGTTATATTCATCTATATGATTAATTTTGTTGGTTTGATCATTTGCATTTCTTTCATTTAGAATAGGCTGATTATTAACCTTTCCATATTTTTCATTTTGTTCTATATTATTATTATATCCATGAGTCTTTTTATAATTCCTTGTTCTTATAGGACTAGTTTGTATTATTGTATTATCATCGTGTTGATCATATTTATTTTTCCAGATGTTTGTATTCCAATTTTGTTCTAAAAATTCTGAATAATCACAATCGTTAATAAGCTTATGATATAAATCATATAGGGAATATACTCTTTTTACATTTAAACATATTCCTTTTTCTTTTCGTAAAGTTAAAAATCCTTTTGTGACTTTTTGAGTGGTTTGAATTAAATGAGGATAAGTATTGCTTGTAACATTTACATTTTGTTCATTTTGTTCTTGAACATGTTCGTTGTTCTGGAAGAGACACATATTATTAGACTTATTGTATGTATTATATAAGGTATTAATATTGTTTATATCATTTTCTACTTGTAAAATATTTTGTTTTAAAGAATCATTATTTTTTTCTATGTGTACTTCACTTTCAATATTTATGTTAGTGTCATATGTTTTTGCGTCCTTATAATTTATTAGTTCTTGGTTTATTTCATTTTCAGTAGTATTATTACTACATTTGTTATGATCTTTTAAATAGGGCAAGTTGTTCATATATTCCAAAAAATGTTTTTGATCATTTGTTTCCGTATCATTATTATTTGAGAACGTGCTATTTTTTTCATAAGTATTTATTTCATCTACATTTTT
>LT969556.1:1172427-1174927 GCA_900097035.1 Plasmodium blacklocki (nom. inval.)
TCAAATTACAACTTGTATTACTATTAAAAGAGGAATGGATATTATTTTGTATATTCTTTTCTGAGTTATAATTACATGTATTTGAATAGCTTCTACGTAATCTTTCATGTACAATATTTTTGATATCTATATAACTACTACTACGAGATTTTACTGGAACTGATTTTTTTTTGGAATTAGTTTTATTATAGCAATTATTATGATGATTATTATTATTTTTATTATTATTATTTATTTTATTATTATTTTTTAATTTATTAACAGATGATATAGATGAATTATCACTTATATATGAAATTGGATTTATAGTTTCTTCTTTTTCATTTATTATTTTATTTTTATCTTCTTCATATTTTTCATATTCTTCATATTTTTCATATTTTTCATATTTTTCATATTCTTCATATTTTTCATATTCTTCATATTTTTCATATTCTTCATATTCTTCATATTCTTTATCTTCTTCTGTTAAATAAGCGTCACTTTGAGAATAAAATGTTTTATTTATACATTTTTCATATGAGTAATTATTTTTTCTTTTATCTGATATATTTTTATCAAATTTATTCTTTTTTTTGTTTTTTTCTTTTCTCTTGTGTTTCACTGATTCCTCATTGTTATTGTCATCACTACTGTCATCATCACTATTATCATTATTATTATCATTATTGTTATCATTATTATCATTATTATTATCATTATTGTTATCATTATTATCATTATTATTATTATCATTATTATCATTATTATTATCATAATTATTATTATTATTATTATTATTATTTTCATTATTATTATCATAATTATTATCATTATTATTATTATCGTCGTCATTTTTACCATGATTATTATGATGATGATAATTATTATGGTGATTATCATTGTGTTCATTAACATGCTGGTTACTTTTATAGTTATTCTTATTATTTTTATTATCATATTTATCATCATTTTTATTATCATCATATTTATCATCCTTATTATTATCTCCATATTTATCATCCTTATTATTATCTCCATATTTATCATCCTTATTATTATCTCCATATTTATCATCCTCATTATTATCTCCATATTTATCATCCTCATTATTATCTCCACATTGATCATCCTTATTATTACCTCCATATTTATCATCCTTATTATTACCTACATATATATCATCCTTATTATTATCAGCATTTTTATCAGTATACTCTTTTGAAATAGGTATATGTTTTTCCTCTCTTTGTAAAGATATACTTGAATTATATATATTTTTATTAAAAGATTTATACTCACATATGACTGGTCTCAAATAATCATTACTGTAATAAAATCTCTGCATACATATTTTGTCTTTATTATTTTTATGTGGATTAAAGATATCATAACTAAATGTTCCATCAGAGATTTCATTCCTTTCATTTTTATTAAAATAATTGATATTGTTGTATATAGGTTCATTGTCAGACATAATATATTTATTATAAAAATAAATATGTTCCCCTTTTTTTATATCTCCATCATCATCATAATAATAATTATTATAATAATTATTATTATCATCATCATTAATATAATTATCACTATAGTAATAATAATAATTATTATTATTATTATTATTATTACCACAATCTTCCTTATAATTATTAACTACTTCACATTCATTCATATCATTATTATTGCTATTACCTTTTTTTGAATTATAATGTTCCAAGTTTTTTCTTTTATTCAGAATAAAATTTTTACAATTTTTTCTACATAGGGTTGTTTTTTCGTTACTTAAAATATTTTTTACTTTCATTGATGATTTATTATAAGAATTAAAAGGTTTAATTATGAAAGAATTATTGAAAGACTGACCATTATTAGATATATAACTTTTAAGGTTTTCAAGAGATTTAATTTTTTCTTTTTTATTAAATAAATAGAATTGATCTATATTATGAAATGTATTAATATTATTTACCTTATTATTAATGCTCAAACTATTTATATAATCACACTGACAATTTTCTATAGAATTATTATCATATTTATATAATGTTGAATTTAAATTAATTTGATGATTATGTGTAATTATATTATTGTTTCTATGGAATTTTTTTTTATCTTTTTCATTAATATTTAATATGTCACATAATTGTTCATCATAATTACATAAATTATTTATTTTATTAGAATATATTTGTTTCTTATTATGTAATTGATTAATTTTATTGAGATTAATAATTGTATTTTCTTGGGGTGTTTTCATTTTATTAAAATTTAAATTACTTTGAAGTAATTTAATGTAATTTGCTGTGTTATTATTCGGTCGATTACAATTACCCGTGTTATTATTTTCTATATCAATATTTGGTGTATTACTATTCGTTGTATTACCACCTATTATTCTATTTTCATATTTTCCATTAAATTTAAACAAACTAGTTTGAGTTAATCTTTTATTAAGTATAGTCGTATCTGTAGAAGAACCCTTTAAAGTATTATAGCATGTATTTTCATTTCCTTCAAA
>LT969556.1:1179927-1199927 GCA_900097035.1 Plasmodium blacklocki (nom. inval.)
TTGAAAATTTTGCATTATATAATTTTTTATTTTAAATAACAAAATCTGTTTAATTATATAAAGAATAAAATATATTTATTAACTTTATCAAATTAAATATATATTATATTATATATATATATATATATATATTTATTTATGACTTAAAATATATTATTGAAAAATATAATTATTTTATATATGGAAAATATATATTTGTTTTTTTTTTTTTAATGAATGAAATTAAAAATATGTTACTATTATATCATGTTACAAAAAAACATTCTGTTAATACAAAACTTTATACATTTATATTTTCCCTTATTTTTATAATAAAATAACTATAGCAAAATAATTGTATAGCGTGGGGAATATTCATAGTTGTTAAAATATATATAGAAGTATTTCTTACTATGTTTTTAATACAATAAAAATGGAATTATATATAATTTATTTAAAATGAAAAAAGAAAATACATATGTAAAAACCTTATATGTTAAAAATATATTATATGAATGGGAAATGTATTGATGATTTGATTTTTTTTAATAATTGTTTTGTTAGATAATCAGAATATAGTATGTATAAAATAAAATAATTAATTTGTATGGAAAAATATTTTACTGTTATATATAATTAATAAAGTACATTAAAATTATTTCTTTTTTTTTTCTCTTTTGTCCATTATATTTTTAATAAGAATAATTTATATATTTTTAGATGAAAATTATACCTTTGACTAAGAAGTAAAAATTATTAAAAAATTTTAAATGTACATATGGATATAATATATATAGATATAAATATATAATAATAATTATTATTGTTATAGTTGAAGATCCTCTTTTTTTTTCAAGTTTATAAAAACATGTTATAAAAGTACATAATTTATCATAATCTATCATTAAAAATATTATAGTCTAGGATTTATTCATAATTAAATAAAATACTACTACTTATTATAAAAATGGGACAATTATATATAAATAATAATATTCTTAAAAAAATGAGTTCGAAATTATTTATTTTTTTTATCATTTTATTTTTATTATTATTATTATTTTCTAATTTAAATATATTTTCTAAAAAATTATAATTAAAATATAAATTTCATTTTTCTTTTTATTTATAAATAAATATAAAAAAAAAAAGAAAAAAAAAAAAAAAGAAAAAAAAAAATGAAAAAAAAAAATAATCAAAATATTATTATTATATATGACTATAAATATAATAATTATTAATATATATATATATATATATATATTCTAATAAATTTGAAGATATGATAAAAAAAACTAAAATAGAATAAAACTGTTTTTTTATAATATATGCGATTAAAAAACTATTTGCAACGAAATTTATCAAAAATTTGAATATATAATTGAACGAGTGCATATATAAATATATATTTAAATTTATATTTTTTTTAATACATGTCAAAAAAAATAAATACTACGTACTATATATTTTAATTTATTAATAAATATTATATTATATATTATATTATAAGAAGAATACATTTTTCTGTTATTTAAAAAACAGAACTACATGTAAATAAAAAATAAATTATTTAAAATATAGAAAAATTCAGACTGAGCAAAAAAAAAAAAAAAAAAAAAAAAAAAAAATAATTATGCTATATTAATATATAAATATATATAATATTTAAAAAAAATAATAATATTTTTTGTAAATATATTTATCTCTATATATATGTTTTATGTATTATAACCTTTTTTTAAAATAATATTATATTTTTGAAAATAATTAAAAAGTTTATATTCATTATATAATTTCTTGTTATAAATATATATTTATGACCAAATTAAAAATTCTTTAATAATAAAAAAAATAATAATAATAGAATTTTATTTTTCTTAATATTTTAAGAATATATGTATTATTCTGATATATATATATATATTTATATTTTTAAACTTATAAAAAAATATTATTCATTTTAATTGAAATATAAATAATATTTTATTTTTATTTTAATATATATTTTTATAATTTTATTAAAATGGTTCATTTTACAAAGATTTTAGCAGTTACCTGTTTTGCTGCAACCTTTCAATCTTCTAATAATGTAAGTTTGTAATAAAATATATTATAAAAAAGAAAAAAATAAATAAAGGAAAAGAAAAGAAACGTGCATGTATATATATAATATAATATAATATGTAAATATTTTAATGTACATTTCTGTTATATATATTTCTATTTTTTCTAATTATTTAGGGAGTTCTTTCCAAGAGTTATGATATGAATAACAAGAATTTGAATAATGTAGGATTCCGAAATAACAGAATTTTGTCGAGTAATGAAAAGAACGAAGAACCAGGTAGTAGTGGTACAACATCACGTACTAATGGTAATATAGGTAACATTCCTGAGCTTGATAATTTTATAAATCAAACAACATCTGCATGTGGTAATTTGGGTAATTTGTTAGCACCATTACTTCAGGGTATTAAGACTAATTTATTTTCAAAATATATGAATGATGATGGTACAACTAAACAAAATGTTCATACGGAACAGAGTTTAACAGATATCGTTAAAGGTGTTATGCATGATATTAAGCCACAAATGGAAGCATTAAAAGAAGACATAAAGAAAAAGATTGAAGAAGGAGGTGAAGAAAGTATTATGCAAGAATGTGATGCCTTAAAAGATGGATTTAAGGATATTATGAAAAGCTTTGGAGGTGAGTTTTCTAACACTGTACAAGGTGCAACAGGAATATCGGGTAAATTATTCAAAGGGTTTTTAAATGAAGATGAAAGTGATATTACAGAAAATACAAATATAAAGGATGAAATAAGAACGTTATTTGAAGATGACATTACAGATGATGATGATGAAAAAGAAAATGAACACAAAAAAACCTCACCTAAGCATAATAAGAATAATAAGAATAATAAGAATACTCGTACTTCTACATTCAGAAGAAGAAGATAAATATTATAACAAATATGGGGAATATTATATATATATATGTTTATTCATATTTAATGTTTTGTTGTAATTTTCAAAAGCGATGTTTTTTTATTTTCTTTTTTTTTATAAGATGTATTAATGTTATATTTTTCTAATGTTTTTTTTTTTTTAAGAGATTCACCTTGTGCATTATTATACCTACATATATTTGTTTACATAAAATGTATGAAAAATTGTTAATCTATTTTTTGTTTTGATATTATTATTATTATTATTATTATTATTATTATTATATATATATTTTCTTAATGATAATTTATAATTAACATTTTTATACATAACTAATTTGTTATATTAATAATTCAAAATGTGATTTTAAAGATATTATACTTATAGAATATTTTATATCTAAAAAATAAAAAGAAGAAAAGAAAAAGATTAGATTAAAAGGATAAAATGAATTTATATTCTTTAAAAAAAGTGAAATATTAAGATATAAGAAATTGATAATATATATATGAATATTTAATTTTCCACATTCTTTTTATTTTTAATTACAATTTATGTTTATTCATATTTTTCTTTAAAAAGGAAAATATTTACTTTTTTTAAAATATTTATCATCCTTGTTATATATTAACATGAGCTAGTTATAACTATATTTGGAAAAAAAATAATAAATTAAAAATATATAAATAAATAAATATATAATATATTTTATAAATATTATGATTATCATTTATAGAAATGTTATTTTTGAATATGAATAATTGAAAAAAAAAAAAAATTGTTTAATATTTGACAGATGCATATATATATATATATATATTATTTATTATATATAATTTATAAGGAACTTAATTCTTTGTACCTTAATTTTGGTATTCCTGGAGAATTTTGTATTTTTATATAGTATTTAACACTTTGTGTTAACTAAGAATATTTTTTTTTTTTATATATAGATTAATCTAAAAATATTATTCATATATCTATATCTATATCTATATCTATATATATATATATATATATATATATATATATAATGTGGTAAATTAAAATTAATGTTTGTTGTAACATATAAATAATAAATAATTAGAAAATAAATAGGTAATTATAATAATATATTTTAAAACCTATATATATTTTTTTAATTTTATTAGTAATATTATATTGTATTCAAATATATTTTTTTTTTTTTTTTGTGTTTTATGTATTCACATATTTTATATTATATATATATTTTTATAAATACTTAATTATTTTTATATATATAGTATATATATATTTCTATATATATATATATATATATAAGAATTCATGCAGTTATACGTAAGAAATACAATATATATATATTCTATATAATTAAATTATATTTTAGTTTATTAGATATACTAATTTACAAATTGTTTCTATGTAAATTGCATTTATTTTATTTCTCCATATAATTAATTTATTTCCTTCATAAAAAGAAAAATAAATATATTATAATTTATAGAAAGTTGATAGTATATATATATATATATATTTATATTTATACAAATTTAAATGACATATAAAAATTTTTCTAAATTTTTTTATAAATAAATAAATAAATTAATATGCGCTATATTATATATTATTTTATAATTATTCTTAATTTATTTTTATTTATATTAATTTACATCATATATAAAATGGGATCTATTATTAAAATGTATACTTTTAAAATGAAAAATTTTACATTTTTAATTATGTATTTTTTTTTTTTTTTTTATATTTTTTTATAAATTATAATTATCTTGTTTCTATGACTTTTTTTTTTTTTTTTTTTTTTTTTTGGGGGGGGGGATCCACTGTTTCTTCTTATTTTATAAACGTATTTATGTATTTTAATATATTTTTATAATTAATTATATTAATTTATTTTTTTGTTTATAAATTTATATATTACTATTTTATAATGTATTTTTTTTTTTTTTTCTTTTTTTTTTTGTTTTTTTGTAGAGAAGAAAAAAATACAAAAAAAATAATTAAATGTATAAATGTAATATTATGTTTTAAATAATTATATTATATTATATATATATATATATATATGTTTATTTATTTATATATTTATTTATTTATTTATTTCGTATTTATTTTTTTATATAGTTTTTTATGATTTTTAAATTTATACGTTATAAAATATAATATGTATATATATATGTTATTATATATTGTTGAAAAACAGGAAAAAAAAAATAAAAATCGAAAAAAAGAATATAGTTATAGAATACACGTATTTTATTAATTTAAAAAATGTATAGTTGTATATATGTATGTATATATATACATATATATATATATATATATATATATGTATTAATACATTGATTTATATATTATATATTTATATATATATTAGAAATTATATGTTATCATTTTAATTAACCATGTATCAATATATATCATAATTTTTGTTGTGTAAAAATAGAATATTGTATTTTAAAATAAATGTTATTTTAATATTAGTTCTATTATATAGAAATATGTAAAATCTTCATAAGAATGAAAGTATATTAAATGATTTAATAACATGTTTATTCTTTTAAATTACTATAACTGATTTTTTCTTATTGTTTTTGTATTTATTTTTTAATATTTTGATGTTAATATTACATTTCTTTTTTTATTTTTTTAGTTGAAGAAGTAATTATAATTTTTGAAAATCTTGTTGTTTAAAAAAAATTGAAAAAAAAAAAAAAATATCACATACATTAAAAATTAAAATATTACATATTAATATAATTAAGCAACATATATATATATATATATATATGAATCTATTTATATAATAAATATTTGCGACCCTAAAAAATATATCCGATGAATAAATTTTTTGCATAAAGTGTTTAATGTGAATTATAAAGTTTTTTTTTGTTGTTTTTCTTTTTTTTTTGGAAACCGTGTAAAATGTGTGAAATGTTATATAATAGATCAGATATCATAAAGCGTCATGAAAATAATAAATATATGTCTAAATGTTATGCGATTATGCATGAAAAAATGATATATAGGAAATATAATATAAAAAAAGACAGAATGTTGTATTACATTCTTGTTAAAATATTATTTCTTAGTTTTTTCATATATATATTGAACGGATGGAGCCATGTAAGTTAAAGAATTTTTTTTTTCTTTATAATTATATGATAAAAAATATCTATTGGGACGAAATATTTATTATATATTATATTTCACTATTTTTATTTTGCAGGATACATATTGTAAGGAAGGCAATAAGGAAGATAATATAAAAGAGTTATTTAGTATAAGATCAAACAGATCATTAACTGAACGTAAACAAAGAAATAATGGTAAACCTCAACCTTCTGTATATGTTAATAATGGTGAGGAAGAATATTATGAAGAAGAATATTCAGAGGAGGAACATTCTCCAGATGAATATGCTGATGGTGAATATTATGATGATGAAGGAAATTACGAAGAAGGAAATGATGATGAAGAATATTATGAGGAAGAAGATGATAATTATAATAGCATTTTAGAAAAGTATAATGGTTATACATTAAAAAGCCGTGGTGTATCATCAGTGCTAAAATCTGTTATAAATGGTTTTGCTGAAACATGTAACGATGTAAAAGAAGCAGTGAAACCTAATATAGATACTTTAAAAGATACCCTTTCAAGTGGTATAACAAATATTGATAAACATGTTTTAAGCAATGTTTCTAATATAATAAATAAAATAACAAACGGTGATGAGGAAGATAATGAAGAATATGATCTGTATGATGAATATAATGAATATGATCAATATGATCAATATGATCAATATGATCAAATGTCTGATGAAATGGAATATGAAGAGAATGATAATGCTCCTCCTAGTCCTAATCTTATGAAAAGGGCATCAAATTACGTGCACAAAGATCCATGTAACATAAATTCTAATACTGTAAATAAAGAAAATGAGTTTTCAAATGCTGGAAAGAAATTTGTAGAAGAATATAAAAGTAATACTAATGATGATATGAATAACACAGTAAATACTAGAAATATTACATCAGATGAAATTAAACGTAAGATCGATAATGGTATGAATAACATAGTAAATACTACAGATAATGCATCAAATGAAATTAAGAGTAATACTGATGATGATGTAAATAACATGACATATACTACTACGAAAAATTTTGTAAGTGAATTTAAAAGCAATTCCGATGATGGAATAAATAAAGATTCATATAGTACTAAAAGTTATGTAAGTGAGTTTAAAAGTAATTCTGATAATGGTATTAATAAAGAAATATGTACACCAAAAATTTTTGTGAGTGAAGTTAAAAATAATGATGATGAAGGTATTAATAAAGAAATATGTACACCAAAAATTTTTGTGAGTGAAGTTAAAAATAATGATGATGGAGGTATTAATAAAGAAATATCTACAACAAAAAATTTTGTAAGTGAATTTAAAAATAATTCCGATGGAGATATTAATAAAGAAATATGTACACCAAAAATTTTTGTGAGTGAAGTTAAAAATAATGATGATGGAGGTATTAATAAAGAAATATCTACAACAAAAAATTTTGTAAGTGAATTTAAAAATAATTCCGATGGAGGTATTAATAAAGAAATATCTACCACAAAAATTTTCGTCAGTAAATTTAAATATAATGCTGATGGTGGTATTAATAAGGAATATTCTACTGTAAAAAATTTTGTAAGTGAATTCGAAAGTAATACGGATTCATTTATGAATAAGGAAACTTATACTCATAGAACATATGTAAGTGAATTCGAAAGTAATACCGACTCTTTTATGAATAAAGATCCATATACTCCTAAAACATTTGTAAGTGAATTCGAAAGTAATACAGACTCTTTTATGAATAAAGATCCATATACTCCTAAAATATTTGTAAGTGAGTTTAAAAACAATTCTGATAGGGGTATAAATAAAGATTTTAGTAGAAAAGTAAGTATAATAAATGAAATTAAAGATAATAATATGAATAATAAAAATATGGAATTAGGTACAACAAAAAATGTATTAAGTGAAGGTAAATATAGTAATGATAATGGCATGAATAAAACACCTAGTACTAATACAAATATTAATAGTGAAAATAATCAAAATACTCATAATAAGAGTATAAGTTTAGAAAATACTAAAAGTCATGTAGAACAAAATGTAAAGACACATTCATCAAACCATTATGAGAATGAAACTAATCATAAAATGCATAATGCTAAAGAAAGAGAAATTCCAAAAACAGATAGAATCAATAACAATAACCCTAAACCAAGTGTTAGTGAAATTAATGAAAATGTAGAGGAAACAAGAAAACATATTCCACATGATAAAAATTATAAACATCCTACTCATCAAGAAAAGAAAATAGAAAAAGAAATGAACATTCACGATGGAATGAAGGGACAAAAAGATGGCTCTAAAAATATAGGATCATTTTCATTACAAGGAATGAGAAAAGATTTTCCTTATAAAAATGAAAATAATGAACATTCAGGATTAAATATACCACAAAATATTCCAGTAAATAATAGAAATTTAGGAAAAGGATGTACTGTACATGAAGTAGGTTTTATAGGTGATAGTTCTAGAAGTACTATGAATGATACAACACAAAATGTTAAAAATAAAGAAAAACACAATTCTGGATCTTCTAAAGGAAAAGAAAAAAGTGAAAGAAAAAATGAATTAGATAAATTAAAATCTGACCTTGGGAATTTAAAAAATAGTTCATTTAAAGAAGAAAAAAATGAAGCAGATAGATTAAAACTTAATTTTGGAAGTTCTAAAGAAAATGAATCGAAAAAAGAAAAAAATGTTCCTGATAAATTAAAAATTGAAAAAGATGCTAATAAAGGTAGTAAATTAAAAAACACGAATAATAAGGAGAAGGAAGTAAAAAATAAATTTAATGATACTAGAGACAATAAGTCACAAGAAAAAGAAGATAGCCATAAGCAAGTAGAAGGTAAAGCTGTTGATAACAAAGAAAAAACAACAGGAAAAAAGGAAGATAATCACAAGGAAGGAAAAGGTAAAGCCGTTGATAATAAAGAAAAAACAACAGGAAAAAATGAAAATAAGGAGAAGAAGGTAAAAGGTAAAGCAGTTGATAATAAAGAAAAAACAAAAGAAAAAAATGAAGATAATGAGAAGGAAGTAAAAGGTAAAACTGTTGATAATAAAGAAAAAGCAAAAGAAAAAAATGAAGATAGTGAGAAGGAAGTAAAAGGTAAAACTGTTGATAATAAAGAAAAAACAAAAGGAAAAAATGAAGATAATGAGAAGGAAGTAAAAGCTCAATCAAGTAACACAAGCAAAAATATACTAAAAAAAATATTAAGATAATAAAAAAAAAAACAAAAAAATAATCGTAAATTAATATTGATGATACCCAAAAAAAAAGAAAATAAATAATAATAATAATAATAATAAGTTATGAATGCCAAAAGGAATCACATTGAAAAAACAAATAATAGTTGTATATAAAAGACAATTCAAGGTTATGAATTATAAATATAATTATGGGGAAAAAGGAAAAAGTTTTGAATAATTTAAAATTTTACAGAAATCACGAATATTATGATGATGATAAATGTAAAGTTAATAAAACATTCTGATGAAGTTGGATCATTATAAATATATTTGTATCGTGTAAATAATTTATGGATTTAGAAATATTAAGAGGAAAGGAAATAAATCTAGAATATTACACATAGGAAAATAAGAATAATATTTTTGATGGATTGGATAAAGTAAAAAAAGTAAAATTCTTAAGTCAATAAAACATCTTATTGGGAAACTATTCTCTTCTAATAATGACTATTATATAAATAATATGAAAAGTCTTTTATAGTAGAAAAAATAAAGCAATAGATGTAGAATTGGATTTTGGTTGTTATTCGGAATATAATAAAATGAAATAATATCATTTCATTATTTTATCTTATAGAAAATAAAAATTTTATTAAGTGATATTTTTAAATATTAATACATTAAGTATATTAAAAATTATATATATATATATATATATATATTAATTATACTACATGTTGTTTAGATGATGAGAATTATATACATAAATATTTAGTTCTATGGATACACTTCTCTCAATTAAATATATATGAATATTAATATATATATTTATATATTTTATTTTTCAATATAAATTATTAAAGAAGTGTTATTATGAATGCCAGTAGTAAAATATAAATATATATATTTTTTTATAATTTTTATATTATATTATATTATATATATCTATTATTATATAATGTGTTATTTTTAAAGCATATTTATTATACAAATAATTAAAAATAGTATATTAATATTATATATGTATGTATTTATTGTCTTTTTGTAATTGTCTGATATTTTCTTTTTATTTTGATTTTGTAAATAAAACAATTACATTCATTAATATATATATATATATATATATATATATAAATACGAATGTTTTATGTTTTTATTACTTCTATGTTTTTTTGTTTTATATATATATATATATATATATTTGTTATATAAACTATTTTACATATATATCATACAAATTTTTGACAAAAACTGTGTTAATATAGTTTAATTAAAAAATATAATATATTTTTTTAATATATGAAAAAAAAAAATACAATTAAGTGTTGCTAAATTTTTCTTTTTCTTTTTCTTTTTTTTTTTGTTTTTATAAAGTTTTTTGTCTTATTTAATTTTTACATAAAGTTAAATAGATGATTTATTTTAATATATAAATTAAATAATCGATTAAAATATATAAAACATAAAAAAGGAAACAACATATGTTTTTTTTTTCTTTTTTTCTTTTTTATGTCTTTATATATATTTTATATAGAAATTTATGGATTACATATCATTAATAATTATATAATATAATAAAAAATGTATACGTATAATTATATTATATATTTCAAAAAAGTATCAAAATATAAGGTAATATATATATGTTTATGTATTTTATTATTCCTATATATTTATTTGGAGTAATGTAAAATATATAACTAATATAAAATAATGTTATAGAAATGTTTATATATATATGTTTAAAATTTTTTTTTTTTTTTTAAAAAGTTCATATGAAAATTTAAAATTTAAGTTGTAATTAAAAAAGAAAAAAAATAAATAAAATAAGATAAAAGGAAAGGAAGAATCTTCCCATAAATGGAGGTTTAAAAAAAAAAAAAATAACAAGCTGTTCGTATTATTTTAACAAAAACTATAATTAATACAAATATATATATATATATATATATTCATATGAACCTAAAAAATACTTATAGATATAAGTATCTTTATAAAATATATATGTATTTATATTTATCCAAATCAATTTATCCTTATAGTATATAATTTAGATTTTATTTTTTAAATATTTTAATATATATTATTTTATTTTTTTCAGTATTCTATTTATATGACATATTTCTTCTTCAGTCAATTGCAACCATTATAGTAATTAGGGTTAAGCTCTTTTAATATTTGTGATAGTCTTTATATTTTGATATTATCAATTTATTCATTCTGTTACTTAAAATTTTATTATTTTATATTGTTTATTATTATTATAATTTTTTTTTTTTTCATGTACTCAATTTAGATGTTTATATTAAAATTATTTCATATATATTATGATGTATTTATTTATTTATTCATATTTCTCTTTATATTCCTGTTAAGTGTGTTATAACGTTTTAATATAATAAGGTATTTAAAATTTTGGGACATTTTTTTTCATACTTAAATGTATCTGAGTCATTCTATAAAAAAGAATTTTTTTTAAAAAATGGAAGAAACAAAAAAAAAAAGAAACATATTATATGTACATACATATATATATATAATAATTAAGTTTAAATATTATGAATTTCTATAAGTTGATATTGTTGAAAAAAACAAAAAGAAAAAAAAAATTTTTTTTTTTAGATTTTATCTTACATTATTAATATTTATAGAAGCACATTGTTATACAATAACACTTAAAAAAATTTTTTTAGCAATAGCGGACAAGATATTGAACCTTTTTTTTTTCTTCTCATTCTTTATATTTGAGTTACTTGTATGAGTACCACATTTTGTTATACATTTAATTATAGGTTGGCTTTTTTTATGGTTATTGTTATCTTCTGTATTATTACTTTTTTTTGACATATTTATATGATAATTTAAGAATAAAAAAATATATATTGTTTTTTGTTTTAAAGCATATAATTTGTGTATATTTAATTAGTAAAATGGATAAAAAAAGTTTGAGCAATAATATTGTATTAGTCGTTTCAAAAAAAAAAAAAAAAATATGAAATATATATATATATATATATATATATATCTTTATTTATTAAATAGTTTTATTTTTTTAAACATGTAAAATTTATATAATATAAGAAAAATAAAAAAAATTCATTAATGTAACCATAAAATATTTAAAATATAAATAAATATAATATATATTAAAATATATACATTAATTTATACCAAAGGTATTGTAGTTGTTATAAAAGAATAAATCTAAAGATTTTAGAAATCAAAATAAATTATAAGAAAAATAAATATATAGAAATAATATTTAATAAAAATATTATTATATATACAAATTCTTCTATATCTATAAAATTTTAAGAAACATATATATTATATAAAAAATGAAATACTTAGAAAAAAATAGACTTATTTATAATTTTATATTTATAAAATATATAAAAGGTAATTTTTTTTTTTTTTTTTTTTTTTTGGTACATATATATATAATATATATATAAATATTATTTATATATATATTATTATAAAGGTAATTTTTTTTTTTCTATATTAATATTTTAAAAGGTTATTAACATAAATTTTTGTACATATATAATTTTTTAAACAGATCAATAATAATAAAATTTTGAGGTCTTGCTGCGCAACCAAATTTGTGATATATTATATATATATATAAAATAAAATAATAAAATAAAATAATAATATTTTTAAAAGGTTTTATTATATTTTATAAAATGCCTCAAGATATAATTTATGTTATGTTTTATCAAGAGATATATATATAATAAACACAAAAATAAAAAAAAAAAAAAAAAAATGGTAGCAAAATATTATTTTTATATGTATGTATTTATTTATATATCTTATTTTTTAAAAAATGTGAATAAATTTTTATTTTATATGCAAAAAAAAAACGTTTATAAATAAAATAATATTTTATTCAAAATTAATTAATTTTGATCTTTATATAAAAAATATAAAAAAAAATAAGAATATAATAATTTTAACGAATTGTAATCTTTTAATAAACCAATAAAAAATATAAAATAAAGAGGAGGTTTATAAATATTAATATATTTTATTATTATATATATTGACATAAAAAAATAGGATGAATTAAAAATAAAATCTTTATATTATAATATTAATTATTATATAGTATAAACTATACGAAATTTTTATATATTTATATTTTTTACCGTATGTATATATATAATATATAACATGCATAATAAATATAAAATTTTAATTATATATATATATATAATAATATTTATAAATATAATATATATAATAATAATATAATATTATTTTATTCCTTATTATTATTATAACAAAAAATAAAAAAATTTAGAACCAACATAATATTTATTATTTATTATATTAAAAATTATTATTGTATATTATTATTTAAAGCAAAGAAAATAAATGAGAATTTTAAAATATTTCTTACATATTATTTATTAATTTTTTTTTTTTTTTTATGTTTTTTAAAAATAAACAATTTTATGCAAGCCCAAAAAAAATAAAAAAAAAATGAAACCTATTTTGTTATTATATATATATATATATATATATATATATATATATATATATATATGTATATAATAAATATGCAACCTTAAAATATAAATATAATTTTTAAACATTATTGAGGCTAATATAAATTAATATATTTTATTATTTACAAAATGTAAGTACCACCAAAAAATAAAATAAAATAAAATAATAAATGAATTAAATGAATAATTAATTATTCTAATATTATTTAATTATAACATGAATATGTGATATTCTTTTTATTATGTTATCAACTAAATATATTAAAAAAAAAAAAAAAAAAAAAAGGATGTATTTTCAGTTTATATGGTAACATATTTGAAAAATATATATGTCACATTATTATTATTATTATTATATATATATATATATATATATTACAAAAGATGTGTTCATTCTAATTTTCTATATAAAATGGTATATATTTTTTTTATTAAAATTATATAAATTATTTTATATATATTAAAATGGTTGTAGTCTTAATATATTATGAAAGAATTGTTCCAAATGTTTCTGATTATAAAATTATTAAAATGTGTGTAAAATAAATAAAGAAAATCAACATATAAATAATAAAAGAATAAACAAAAACCATTTTATTAAGTAACAACATTTTAAATTAAATAAATTATATAAATCTTTGTGGAATTTTAAAACAGTATACTTTTTTTTCCATTTATTTTTTATTTTATTTTTTAATCGTTATAAGTTTTTACATAAAAAAAAATAAAAAATTACAAGTATCACACTACGCAAATATTTTTAATTTTTTTTTGATATGTATAATTTTATAATTTATAGCCGTTTTCAATTTTTTTTTCTTTTTTTTTTTATTACTGTTTAAAAATATTAATTTTTATATATATAATATGTAAAATATATAAGTATATATTAATACAATATATAAATATATATATATATATATATATATATATATATTTTTTTTTATAATTGCCTTAATATATAAATGTTTAAATAAAAAATAAATGATAAAATGAATAAGATTATAGGAATATAAATATATATTTTTTGTAAATATTATATAATTTATTTATCCCCTTTTTTTTTGTTTATTTTTTTTTTTTTAATTATACGTATACACGAAAAAGCATTTATTATATATTTTACTTACATGTAAACTTTAAAATAAAAATGGTATATTGTGTAGTATTTTGTAAAATATTAAATATATTTATAATAATTACAAAAAAAAAAAAGAAAAAAAGAAAATTATATAAATTAAAATAAAATAAAATAAAATAAATAAATGAAAAGTATATATATTTGTAATATTATCTTCATTATATGATAATATATCCATAAAGAATAACTTATTTTCTTTTTAAAAAAATTCAAATTTAAACTTGCTATTTTTATAACTCACCCTTAAAATAAATATTAAAACTATATAAGTATATATAAATATATATAAAAAGTATACATATATTATTATTGTACCTTATTTTACAATAAATGAATAATTTTGAAAAAAAATATTTTTTGGACGTGATATTTTGTATTTTTTTTTAATATAAGACGAATTTAATATATTTATTATATTAGAGAAATAAAAAAAAAAAAAAAACAAGAAAAATTAAAAATATTTTGTAAATATATATATATATATATAATATAATAATATATTATATATATTTTTTTTAAAAAAAAATAAAAATAATGAATTTAAAGTCCATAGGTTCACGACCAATTTTTATTTTTTTTAATTTATGAATGTTTTTTTTTCGTACTTTTTTTTTTTTTTTTGGGTTGATATTTTTAAAATTTTTAAGTATATATAAAAAATTTAATGATGTTACTTTTATTAATATATATATATATATATATATATATATATATATATATATTAATAATATATAATATTATTATATAATTATTATATTATAAAATAATAATTTATTTATTTATTATTTATAAGATTTTAGTAGAGAACCTACAAAAAATATATATAACATATTATATTAATAATTTTAAAATATAACGTATTTTTTTAAAAATTTTATAAAAATATTGCAAATTGAATATTTTTTCTCTCTCTTTTTATAAAATATATTGGGTTTATATCCTTTTTTTTTTTTTTTTTATATACGTAAATAAAAAAAAAATAAATAAATAACTTTTAAGAATATCAAATTGAATACTATAAGAATGAATATAGCTTTTATTTATTGGAACTATATTTTATATATATATTTTTTTAAAAATATTTGAAAAAATATGTATATAAAAGAAAATATTGAAATTCATAATATATATATAATATAAATGTAGATTTTTCTTGATTATATATATATATATATATATATATATATATATATATATATATATATATATATTTGTAAGATTTATTTTATTTTATATATTATATATATAAATAAGAAAAAGGAATATTATTAAATAAATGTTGTTATATATTTATATAATATATTCCGGTTTTACTGGATTAATATGGAAATGTATTATAACCTTGCTTTATAGTTAATTTATATATATATATATATATATATATATATATGGTAAAAGGAAGCTGTAGGAAAAAAATATGAAAAAAATAAATATAAATGTAGAACTATATGAAATATTATGATAGACCTTACATATATATATATATATTTTTATATAATAATACATTCTTGTAAACTATAATTTATTATATTTTTCATAATATATATTATATATATATATATATATATATATATATTTTAATGTATGATTAAAGATATTATTTAATAATCATTATTATATAGTTATATTTACATTTTGCTCATTTATTTTTAATAATATTTTATTATATAATTTATATTTGACGTTGTATTTTTTTTATCCTTTTTTTTTTTTTATAACTTTGTAATATAATGTAATGTATTCATATCCGGATTTGTTATATGTATTCCGATCCCCCAACTGTCTTCTGTAAAATTCCCGTATTATTAATAAATAAATAATTAATATTAGGTATTGTTGTATATATATATATATATATATATATATATATATATATATATATATGTATATATATATATAATTTATAAATTAAAATTGTGTATGTTTAAAATATATATAGATAAATATTATACATTAATATATGCATATATATATATATATATATATATATATAAGATACTTAAGATATAATTTAGATTCCCTTATCGTTAAGTGTATTTATGAGAACCATTCCATAACAAAAAGAGTATAAGGACAGGAAGTATTTTTATATTAGATTAAATATTAATATTGTGTTATAATATATTATAGTAATATAAATTAGAATATGCTTCTTTTCAAGGATTCCCAATTTTTGTTATCAAAAAAATCAATACGTTTGAATAATGTCGTAAATAATAAGAAATCATCGATTAATTTATTCAATCATAAGGAATTTAAGAAATATGATAGCAGAAATTTTGTAATATTTTTGTCACCGGTGTATTCTGCTTTTTCTGTTCTTATAATTGTTGTTTATATTGTAATACTAGTAAGTTATATATTAAAATTATAAATATTCATGAATTGTTATTATATAAATTATTAATATATATATATATATATATATATTAAGATAATTACAAAATATATATTCATATACTTATATATTTATGTATAATTATATATATGGATATTTTTTTACTTTTTATTTTCTTATAGAATATATTTTCACAGGAGTATGCTACAGCTAAAGGACTTCCAATAAACAATAGATATTTGAGGAACTTGGGAGAAAAATCTGAAGAAGGTGGTATAAGTTTTATAGACCTACATAATACATTTGCGCCCACAAAATCCTTTATTTCGGGTAGCTATAATATTGAAGCTCCAGAAAAAAAAGAGAATCCCAAAGTACCATCCGGATCTTTTTCGTATAGACCAGAAAAAAAACAAGATAGTTTTGAAAATGAAGGTTATAATAGAGCACCATCAGGATCACTTTTTAGTTCACCTGAGAATTTCCAAGGAGGTTATAAAAATGAGGAGAATCCTAGAGGACCATCAGGATCAATTTTCAGTTCGCCTGATAATTTTCAAGGATCTCTTAAAACTAAGGAAAATTTTGGAGTACTATCGGGATCATTTTCTTATACACCTGCGAATATTCAAGGAGCTCGTAAAACTGCGGAAGGTTCTAGAATATCATCAGGATCATTTATCAGTAGACCTGAAAATATTCAAGGAACTGCTAAAAATGAAGAAAGTTCTAGAATACCATCGGGATCACTTTTTAATTCACCTCAAAATTTTCAAAGAACTCTTAAAAATGAAGAAAATCCTAGAATACCATCAGGAACATTTTTCGACGGAATTGAAAATATACAAGGAGTTCATAAAATTGAGGAGAATAATAGAATACCACCAAAATCACTTTTTAATACATCTGAGAATTTTCAAAGAATTAATAAAGATGATGAAAATACTAGAACGTCATCAGGATCACATTTCAGTAGACCAGAAAATATTCAAGGAACTAGTAAAACTGAGAAGAATTTTACAGTAGGTTCTGGCATGACGTTTAATAATTTTACAAATGTTAAGGGTGATCTTACTGGAAATGAAATGGGTCCTAGGATGCAACAAGGATTATTTGATAGTGGAATTTTTAATAATCAAGGGGATCAAAAAAATGATGTAAATCTTAAAATTCCAAATGGAACATTTTTTAATAATCCTGAAAATAATAGAGGAACAGAAAAAAAGGAACAAGAACTTAATAAGCCTTACGGGTTATTTAATAATGATATTAACAACTACAATGGAACTAAAAAAACAGAAGAAAATAATAAATATACCTCAGGATCATTTTATGGTGGAAATGGTAATTATCAAACATCCCATAAAAATGAAGAAAATCTTCAAATACCAAATGGTTCATTTTTCTGTGGTCCTGAAAATTATAGAGAAAAAGATAAGAAAAATAATGATAATTTAAAAACAGCATCAGGATCATCAAATACAAATCTTAATGAAAATTACCTAGGAGCTTCGGATAGAGAATATTATCCTCATATGCAAGAAGAACCATTTTATTATGGTCAAGATAATTACAGAGGAAAATCCAAACCAGATGAACATTCTGGAAAACAAAGCAATGTATATAATAATAATAATTATAAAACAGTTAATGGAATGAATGCAACAGAAGATTATCCTAGAAAACCAGAAGGAAGTTTTTATGATCCTGAAAAATTTTATGGACATAGTGAAACTGATAATTATTCTACAACATCATTAGGATTAGATTATAATGATCCTCAAAATTATAAAGGAAGAAATCGTGATGATTATAATTATGAAGAACTAAATGAATGGGATTATAGAAATGGTAATAAATATGGTGGAAATTATGAAGTTTATCGAGATAAGGCTACAATAGAAACCAATTATTATGCCCGAAATGATTATAAAGGAAAGAAAAAGAGGAATGGAGATGAAGACTATTTGAAAGAATCTATGTATTATGTTAATATTGATTCTAAAGGAGATAGTCTAACGAGTGAAGATGAGGAATTGTTAAAATCCTTTTATAATAATTCAAGTAATAGTAAAGAATTCCGAAAAAGAGAAGAAAAACCTACTAAAACACGAGACCAATCAAATAAGAAACACAACACTCAACGAAATTATAAGGATTCAAATATATCTGAAGTACGTAAAAAATTTTATGATTTAAATCAAGAAATAACGGAAGAAGATTTAACTGAAATGGTTAGATCTTTAGATAATATTCCATCTATTAATGATATTCTCCATATATGGTGGCAATTACGTGAAGTGGAAAGACATAAATTTGCTATGATGCAATATCGTTTAATGAAATACATTGGTCATTTAACAAATACATATGATTTACTTGAAGACTATGCAAAAGATTTGTGGGTTTCCTACAGCAAATATATTGCTACTAAGCTAGAAAAGAAGGAGAATTTTTATAATAAAGTTTTTTATTCATTTATTAAAAGAGATGCTGTTACAAAACATGCTTTGGAATGTTTTCTAAGCGATTGTATTAAATCTTTTCATCAATATATGTTGTATTTAAATAAAAAATGTCAAGATAGAATAGCTTCTGATGTTATTGAAAAGGAGAGTACAAGAAGAGGACCTTTGGCTATAACTATGGGTGAATAAATAATATATAAAAATATTTGTATATTAGATGTATAATATATTTTGTATAGAATGTGTAATAAATTAAAGATAGAACCCCAAAAAAAAA
>LT969556.1:1204927-1242332 GCA_900097035.1 Plasmodium blacklocki (nom. inval.)
TATTATAAGACAAATATATTTATAATTTTATTGTTAGGGGAAAACAATGTTGTAAGTATTATTAAATGAATTTATAATAGTTTCTATTAAAATATGATTTATATATATATATATATATATATATATATATATATAATATATTAACATAAATGTAGGAATATATAATTGGATATAGTTTAAAAAAATATATAGAATATGGATTTATTTTATATAGATTATTGTATGGATTTAACCTATATTTTTATTACTCTTTTAAAACTTTAAATAGAAGAACAAAAAAAAAAATATTATAATGTGTATAATATTAAGAAGTAGAAGAATAATATAATATAATATTAGGTCATTTTACTCAATAATATAATTAATATATTACATAATGAGTACAATGATAAAATTAATATTATTAGTGTATTTTATTTTAATAATATAACATAGTTATAATATTTTGAATATATTGAAAAAATAGTGTTTTTTTAGTAATTGACATTATAATATATGTCTTTTTTTCTACCCATTTATATGATAACATTATTTGTTTTTTACTTTTAAATTGTTATGATTATTATATATCGTATTATTATTATTATTTTTTTTTTTTCATTATTTTAACACAATGAGTATAAATAGTTATATATTTATATGAGTCATTACTAACTTTAAATGAACAATTTATAATATATGGTATTCAAATTAATATTAAAGAATACAGTAATTCTAAATAATGATATAATATATTTAAAATTAATAGATCAACATATAAAATAAATAATGTTCATGTAAAAATTTTGCTCAGAATAATTTATATATATAAACGGATAATACATAAATACATACATATATATATATATATATATATATATATATATATATATATATTTTATTTATATTAATATATTTCTTATTTATATATTTTTATATATATAATTTTTTTTTTTTGTTTTGATGGATGGTCCTCCTAAAAACACTTTAAACAGAAAGAGAAAAGTTATAACATTAATTTTTTGTTAATATATATACATTTATATAATAATTTTTATGTATATTATAAATGCATTTCTATTTAGTATAATATTATCGTTGTAATATTAAACTCGTTATTGAAATTTATGTTTAAGTTACTAATATTATTTTAAACCTATAATAATATGTATATATAAAAATATATATATATATATATATATTTATATTTATATTCATAAATTTTTTTTTTTTTTATTGAAATCTTGAGTATGTGTTTTATAAAACAATATGAATTTATTCCATTCTTTATTTTTTACAAAAATTATCAAATATATAGGAAAAAATTAATAAAATATAATGAATAAATATATTTTTTATATATTTATAAAATTTAAATAAAGGAAAAATTTATTTTTATAAAAGAATTCTTTATTTCATATGTGTGAATTAAAATACATTGTTCTTATAATAATTAAATATTAAATGAATATGAAATGCATATGCTTACATTTTCTTGTTAGAAAAAAAAAAGAAAAGAATAGAACCGAAAGAAACTATATGTCAATATTATAGGTTTACATAATATAAAGGAAAAAAAAAAAAAAAAAAAAAAAGTTTTTTTAATTGCTAATGATTAGGTAATTGTATTTGATAAATTATTTATTATTTTATTAATTTATTATTTTTATTTATTAGATATTATATTTTTTATTTTATTTTATTTTTTTATTAGAATAGTAAATGTTTATAATAATTTAAAATTTTTGTTTTGAAAATTTTTACGTTTTCCAATAATGAAAGTGCATACTATATAGAAATAATAGTTTTTATAAAAACGAAATAAATTTAAAATTTTTTCATTTTGTAAAGAATATTTGAAATGTCAAAAAATAAAATAAATGTAAAAGTAAAATATGGGAAAAATTATTTCTTTTTTTTTAAAATATAAATTAGTTTTATTATAATTTTGTAATTTTCTTTTTTTTTTTTTTTTTTTTTCTAATTTTATATGTTGTATTTATGTATATATACTTTAATAAGTGTACATGTGTCCTTAATAAAAATTTGTGTATATTCATAATAAATAAATTCCATATATATATATATATATATTTATAATAAAGGAAGAAAAAAGTGTTTTAAGATATAAATAATATTATTATGTAAAAAAATAAATATACATATGTATATATATATATATATATATATATATATATTATTATATATATATTTCATAAAATGAGTGTACCCGAAAATAGGGTGAATTTAATTTCCACGTATGAAAATTTAGGATCATAAATAATATAATTTCCTTTTTTTTTTTTTTTTTTTTGAAATATTATATATATATATATATATATATATATATATATTTTATTTATATGTATAATTAAAAAGTATCTTCATAATTTATAAAAGATATAGGAAATTATAATTAAAAAATATATATAGATGTCTTCTATATTTAACATAATATTGTAATGTTTTTATAACAATTATATAATTTTATGTATTTTTATAAGAATGTAATATTTTATATTTTTATAAATTATAGACAAAAAAAAAAAAGAAAAAAAGAAAGAAGCCATGAGAAATTTAAATGTTTTCATTGAATTAAATAAATTAATTAGGTAAGAAGCATTTGAATATAACGAGATTTATATTTTTAAAAGGAATGTTTAACTAAATATAATATAATATAATATATATATATTATAAATTGTAGAACTTTTCATTATTAGATGAGGCATAAATAAATTAAAAAGGATATATATTTTTTTATAAAAACGAAAATTTGTATTATATTTTATGATTCATCTGTTAGGAGTCATGTATATTTTATTACTAGTTTGAAACGAGCACAAAAAATCGAAAAAAAAAAAAGAAAATTAAATAAATTAATAAATAAATTAATAAATAAATAAATAAAAATAAAATATATACACATATAATAATTGTTTATATATTTATCATATATGCATTATATATTTAATAATATATTTTTCCTTTTGATGCCTATTTTGGTAGTAATGGATAAATGGATAAATGTACCATTATATATAATTTATAAACATTCAAGAAATTTATCTGAATATGAAAAATTGTTCAAGAATACGCATATACCTTTTATGCGTCGTATATTTTCTAAGAAAGGAATAAAAGAAAAGAATGATAATTGGTTATTAAATGAGAAAACTAATGTGTACTTATTCGGAAGATTAAACAAAAATAACTTTGAGGATAATTTTTTTGAAGGTGAGACTAATGACACTCATTGGGTAGGGGAAGAACATAGTTTTTCTAAATTGAATATATTGAATAAAGAAAATGAAAATATAAATAGTATTATTGATAAAAATTGTGATTCTGTAAAAGATATGAATTATGTATATAATAATGAAAGTTGTTCTGATTCTAATCATTTATATAACTGGGAATTAGGGAAAGAATGTTTAATTAAGATGTTAGATTTTTCATATAATTTTTGTATATATGGTAAGAATTATGACCTTTGGGAATTAAAAAGCATACCAACAAATAATTGTGAAAATGATAATTTAAGGGTTCATAAAATGTATGAAACATATATTAGTTCGGAAAATGGTAATGGGATAAGATTATTCATAAAAAAGATTCCTATAAGTGAATGGGTAAATCAATATAAATTAATGAATGAATATGAAGGAGAATATATGGTAAACGCTGAAAATTATGTTATGGAGGTAGTTGCTTTATCTTTTTTGAATGAATATTATCCAGGGATAGCACCTAATCTATACAGAGTTTTATTTGAACCAGATGTATATTATATAGGTAGTGAATTTCCTGAAGGGGATATTTTCCAAGATTTGGATACATTCAATCAAGTATTAACAAATGAATTGGAAAAAAATATGAATGGTTATATTGTAATGGTTTCTGAATATTATGGGGAGAATATAAATAACTATATAAAAAGACAAAGAAAAAAAATGTTTTCTATAGGAAGAGATAAAAAGAAAAAAAAATTATTATATAATTGTTTAAATTTATTAAGAAAATTGCACAGTGCAGGATTAACTCATCTAGATTTTACTAGTCATAATATATTAATATCAGATAAAAATAAATTACGCTTATGTGATTTTGGGAAAGCTACTCCTTTGTATACTTATAATTTACGACATATAAATAGTATGAAGAGTATTTACCCCTTTGAATCATGTGCTCCTTATGTTGGTAAGGTTCGATATATTCCTCCTGAATGTTGGGAATTAATTAAAAAACAGGAACACCTCGATATAACTTATCCATTAGAATATTTAAAGTCTATTACAGATCAAGAAGAACGAAAAACATTTTATTTTGATGTTTTATCAGTTGATAAATATATGTTGGGAATCTTATTTATATGGATTTGGAATTATAATTTTTTATGGAAGCGTTCTGATCCATCATATGATGAACAATATTTAAAATTTGCAGAATTTGACATGGACCTTGATATTTTTAAGCAGACGAAAAGGTGGCCAAATGAATTAAAAAATATAATTAAGGTACTAATAGGAAAATATATGAAATGATGCGTACAATATATTTATATATAAAATAAATATAAATATAAATATAAATATAAATATATATATATATATATATATATATATATATATATATATATATGTATAGATTTATTTATATATTTGTTATTTTATTTATTTTTTATTTTTTATTTTTTTAGCAATTATTACACATAGATTATAGGAAGAATTTAAGTTTAAATGATTTGAGTAAAAATCCTTGGTGGTCATCCAATATTTAATGGATTCCCCTCTTTTTTTATTATATATATTTTTTTCTTTTTACTATACTTATTAATAATTAATTAAATAATATTTAATAATTATAATTTGAAAAAAAAAAAAAAAATTTAATATATATATATATATATATTTATATATATATATATTTTAATTTATAAATATATTTTTTTAGTAGGTTAATATTTTTTAAGTACATATTTATTTTATAGGAAAATTATATAATTTTTTAGGTGTACTTTTTTTTATTTTTAACATTTATTATTTAGCATGCATATTTTTTTTTTTACTTTTTATTTAATTGGTATTTATAAATTTTTTTGACACAAAAATATTGTTTTTGTATGAAATCAATTTATTGTTGTATTATATTATATTTTTATTTATTTATTTTAATATTTAAAAAGTTTTATAAATATATAAATATTAATAAAATATTAATTTTAGTTAAGAATATTTTTATTTATATTGTTGATTGAAATAATTAAAATGGAAATAATAATTTCTTTTTTTTTTTTTTTTTTTTTTGTTGTAAAATTTAAGGTGTTCATTTGATAAAAGGTTCCTAATATCTGTCACATATATATATTTATTTTATCAAAATTTATGTGTAAAATATAAAGAAAAAAATTATTTTGTTTAATAATGAAAATTTTAGATTAAGTACAAATATTACACACACTATGATATTAATATAATTAAATAAATAAATAAATAAATATATATATATATATATATATATATATTTAAAGTTTAATATATTTTATCAAGAAGTAGATGTTTTATAGAAATCGTAAAAAGTAAAAAATAAAAAAATGTGAAATAAATATATTTCAATCAATAATTAAAAATAATTTTATTTAAAAATTTATTCAATATATATGTATAATTTATTTGAAAATATAATACCCTATATATTAAATATAAATATAAATTTAAAATTTTTTTTTTTTTTTTTTTTTTTTATGCTGATTTTTATATGTAATCTTATTTTTACAGATCTTCTAATTATTCTATTCAAGTTTATATAATTATGGTAGAATAGATATTTCAATAATTTTTACAAGGATCTTATTTAGTTTTTTTTTTTTTTTTTTTTTTTTATCTTTATTTTCATTTAAGATACAATTTAAATTAGGTCATTTCATAATAACAATGAAAACCAAATAAAGAAAAGTAATAAATAAGATAACCATAATATATTTATTACTTCTATTTAAATTATTGAAAAATTTTATAATTCCTTTATAATCTAACATATATAAAATTTTTAAAAAGAGTAAGAAACAAGGGATGTTCTAAAATATAATTAGCTAAGAACAAAAATTTTTTTAAATTATAGAGTAATAAAATTTTATTATTTATATAAATATGTGGTATTTGAAAAATAAGCGTGCTTCTCTATAAAAAATTCTTAAAATTTTTTTTTTTTTTTTTTTTACACTACTAAGAAAAAAAAATTTACCATAATGAAATATTATATATATAAAATAATAATTTTTTTCTAATGTAAAATAATTGTTTATTTTTATTAAAGAGAAAAATAATTATTTAATAATTTCTTCAAAAAATTATAAGACTAAATATTTTTTTAGAACTTTTTTTTTTTTTTTTTTTTTTTTTGGTGCCAGATTATAAAACATGTATGTAATGGATATTTTTTAAAATTTCTTAATATAAAAAAGAAAAAATATATATGCATGTATTATAATTTTATGTAAAAATATATAAAGAAGAAAAAAAAAAAAAAGGAAAAGTAAAGAGAATTATTTTAATATGTTAATTTGTTTAGTATTGAAAATGTTATAGGTTTAAAGTAAAACATACATATTATATATATATATATATATATATCAATGTAGGTTATATTCATTTACTAACATGAAATATATATAAAAAAAAAAAAAAAAATATATATATATATATTTAAATAACATATAAATATATTCGATGTGTATACAATGAAATGTAATATTAGTATATATTTATTTGCTTCTTCCTTTCTGTTATATTCCGCAAAAGCTAAGAATGATTATGATATGATAGAAAATGAAAAAACTTTAGATGTGTATAAAGAGAAATTAAATGAATTAGATAAAAACAAATATGAAAATGTTCACACAAATGATAAGAAAATATTTAATTTTATAGAAAATAAATTAGATATTTTGAATAATTCAAAATTTAATAAAAGATCGAAGAGTTATGTAACTCCGGATAATATAGATAAAAAGATCTCTTTGCTAAATAAACATAATAATCAAGAAACCTTTAACAACAATTATCAATCATTTTTATATACAAGTTCATTAATAAAAGAAAATAAATATATTCCTGTTAATGCTGTACGTGTTTCTAGGATATTAAGTTTCCTGGATTCTAGAGTTAATAAAACAAGAAATTCTCCAACTAATAATGGAGATTTAAGTACTTGTAGGGAAAAAAGGAGAGGAATGAAATGGCATTGTAGAAAGAAAGATAATAACAAAAAATATGTATGTATTCCTGATCGTAGAATTCAATTATGCATTGTTAATCTGAGCATAGTTAAAACATATACAAAAGAGACCATGAAGAATCATTTTATTGAAGCCTCTAAAAGAGAATCTCAACTTTTGTTTGAAAAAAATTATAAGAAGTATGATTCAAAATTTTGTAATGATTTGAAGAATAGTTTTTTAGATTATGGACATCTTGCTATGGGAAATGATATGGATTTTGGAGGTTATACAACTAAAGCAGAAGACAAAATTCAAGAAGTTTTCAAAACGGCTCATAGAAAAGAAAGTCAAGATAAAATTAAAAGTTTTAGAAAAACATGGTGGAATGAATTTAGAAACGAACTCTGGGAAGCTATGATATATCAATATAAAAATAAGTTAAGTAATTGTAAAAATATTCCTAAAGATGAATTACAAATTAATCAATGGATAAGAGAGTGGCATGGAGAATTTGTGTTAGAAAGAAATAAAAGATTAGAATTACCCAAAAGTAAATGTAATAATAATAAATTATATGAAGCATGTGAGAAGGTATGTATTGATCCATGTATGGAATATAAAGATTGGATTATTAATAGTGAATTTGAATGGAATACATTATCAAAAGAATATGACACTCAAAATGTTTCTAATAAAAATGCGGAAAACTATTTATCCAAATTTGCAGACAGCAAGAATAATGCTAAGGTAAGTTTATTATTTAAAAGTTGTGATGATGAATATTCAAAATATTGTGATTGTAAACATACTACTACTCTGGTTAAAAGCGTTATGAATGGTAAGGAAAATACAACTGAGAATGAACGTCAAACTGTTGATTTAAAAGATTTTACTAAATTTGGATGTAATGAAAAATCTGTTGAAACAAACAAAAAAGTATGGGAATGTAAAAAACCTGATACATCATCCTCAAAAGTTGTATGTGTACCTCCGAGAAGGCAAGAATTATGTCTTGGAAACATTGATAGAATATACGATAAAAACTTATTAATGATAAAAGAACATATTCTTGCTATTGCAATATATGAATCAAGATTATTGAAACGAAAATATGAGAATAAAGGTAATGATAAAGTCTGTAATGTGATAAAAAAAAGTTTCGCTGATTTAAAAGATATTATAAAAGGTACTGATGATTGGAATGATTTAAGCCATAGAAAATTAGTAGGAAAAATTAACACAAATTCGAATTATGTTCACAGAAATATGGCAAATGATAAGCATTTTCGTGATGGATGGTGGGAAAAAATTAAAAATGATGCATGGAGTGTGATGAGATGGGTATTTAACGATAAAACTGTTTGTAAAGAAAATGATATTGAAAATATACCACAGTTCTTCAGATGGTTCAGTGAATGGGGTGATGATTATTGTGAAGATAAAATAAAAATGATAGATACTTTGAAGGTACCATGCCAAGAAAAAGGATGTGAAGATAACAATTGTAAAAGTAAATGTAATTCATATAAAGAATGGATATCAAAACAAAAAGATCAGTATAATGAACAAGTAAAAAAATACAAAGGGTATCAAACAGGAAATAATTATAAAATTTATCCTGAAATACAATCTATGAATCCTGAGGACTATTTAAAGAAATATTCAAAAAAATGTTCAAATATAAAGTTCGAAACTGAATTTAATGAAACATTTCCTTCAGAATATAAAGATAAATGTACGATATGTTCAAAAGTAAACAATGTATCCATACCTGTAGTATCAAATGGTCCAAAAGAACCTGAAAAAGTGGTTCCTGAAATAAAATCTACAATTGATTCTTCGAGTATTAACAATTCATCAGGTACTGTTGAAAGAGATACATCAAAGTCTCTTACTTATCCTAACAAAGACAATCTAGGAAGCTCATCTAATGAACATAAAGAAGTAACACGTGATAGGGAACCAGAGACTCCAGAACACAAAAAGCTTGAAACACCAAAAGAATTACCGAATGAACAACACAAGATGGAACAAGAAAAATCTAAAGATTTATTACAAGAAAAATTAAAAGAAACAATGGATGCAGGAGGGTTAGAAGAAACTAGGTTACCTGGTTCAGAAAATGATGATTCGGAACAAACTTTGAAAACATCTTCCGACATTGAAACAAATGGCGAATCTGAAAGGGAGCAGTCCACTTTAGAAGGAAATGTATCTGATGGGCAAAGCCAAAAAACACAAGAATTTTCTTCTTCTACCTCTGTCAAAAATCATTTATCTGATAATCCTGTGTTACGTGAGAATAATAAAGAAACTAATAATGCACCAAAAGAATCAATTGAAAGTACATTACAAGAGGAAATTAAAAGTACTGCTCAAGAAGTAAATTCATCGATCACTGAGGAACCAGAAAGAAATGATCTAGATGCACAAGGTGTTGGTACCTTAAAAGATACTACTTTATCAAATGATACTTCAAGAAATGAACATGATGATCAAAGGACGTCTGAAAATCAAGGATTAGAAGAAACTGTTGTTATTACGGAGCCTAATAACGTAATTACAGACCCTGATAAAGACCATAAAAATGTAGATACACAAGGGGATAAAGGACCTAGTGTGGTTTCTGATCTTGTATCTGGAAGTGTAAGTAATGAACCAAAAGAATTAAAAGATATAAATCCTAAAGATATGCCTGAAAGTCCTATAATGAACCATGGAACAGACGGTTCGCAAATAGGTATTAAAGGTGTTTCAGAAGGTACAAGTAACATAAGAAGTGAAAACAGTACTGTAAATACTGAAATGCCTATTGTTGATGGTATAAATGAGGGAGACGATGTTCGTACAGAAGATAAAGGAGTCAATAAAGATGACATTAATAATGAAAATGTTGTAGGCGATGGAAAAGGTAATGATTTACAAGCAGGAAGCAATAGTAATCCCGAAAGGGTAAGTTCATCTGATGAAAATCATTCAGAAGTTGAAAACAAACAAATGGAACATAAAGATCTTAAGAAAGAAGCAGATGAAGAAAAAGAAATAAAAGTAACTACCACACAAGACATAAATGGTTTAGAAAATAATGAGAGGAGTGAAGCTTCTAGTAGTATTAATACAATTCAAAATTCTGGAGAATCTATTGACAGGAATGTTGAGAAAGCTTTAAGTGATACTTTAGAAAGTTCCTCAAGTAGTCCTGATGGAAGAATATCTAATGAAAAATTATCTGAAGACATTGTAAACAGTGATCAAAATGATACTAATCCCTCTGGACGTTTGCCTAATATGGAAGAAGGATCTACAGGAACAGTTACAGATAGTAAATCTACAGTTACAAGTAAGGGAAACGAAGATACTGTTTTGAAAAAAACTGCAGATAGAGAACCAAACACATCTACAGTAAAAAAGGGATTAGAAAATGATAAAGAATCCCTTAATCAAAGAGGTCCATTTAACATTTTAGATGCTAATAGTGAAGAAATTAATAAATATGGGAGGGAAAAAGACCGAATGTTGGATAACGATTTGGAAAATACAAACAAAAATAAAGAACCATTAAGAGATGTTAAAGAAAAGGCAATTGATAATGGTGCAAAGGAAAATGAACCTCATACAAATGGACATAACGTTAAGACTGTAGATAAAAATGGTCATGTATTACATTTAAAAGATATGAAAAGATCGGAGAAAGAAAGTGTACAAATACCTACACAAAACATTAGCATTGGTCAAAAAAAGAATTTGCAAGAACATAAATTCAACACCAGGAATAATATACAAGAACATGGATCTCCTGAGAAAAATCAAAATACCCCTGGTTTTCATGGAAGAAGAAATGATATGGTTAATCATTCTAATAGTGTTTTAAGTGCAGGATCTAATGTTTCTAATTTGAATAATACCCAAGGAAGTTATAATTTAAATGATCAAAAATTAAATTTAGAGCTTTATGAAAAGAGAGATGTTATTACAACAAGAAAAGAAATAAAGGAATCAGCAGATAGAAATAAATGTGAAAACGAAATTTCTGCAAAATATTGTGCTCATATGGTTGATGAAAAAATACCATCAAAAATATGCTCTAAGGAAAAAACAAGGAATATGTGTTGTGCAGTATCAGATTACTGTATGAGATACTTTACATATGGTTCAGAGGAATATTATAATTGTACCAAAAAGGAATTTGAAGATCCATCTTATATATGTTTTAGAAAGGAGGCTTTTTCAAGTATGATATTCAAAAATTTGATAATAGATAATATATAATATTATATTTATACTTACAAAACTGCAAAAAAAATAATAATAAAAATTAATTTCTCATTAATGTTTTTTTTTTCTTTTTTTTTTTCTTTAGGTATGCCATATTATGCAGGAGCAGGTGTGTTATTTATTATATTGATTATTTTAGGTTCATTACAAGCCAAAGATCAAAGGTTAGCAAAAATAAATAAAAATAAAATTGGGAAGAATGTAACTTAAATATATATATATATTGTATTATATATTTTTATGTGTTCTTTTATTTTGTTTTATATTAACATAATAGCAGTATAGAAGAAATTTAAAAATTACTTATGTAATATATATATATATATATATATATATATATATATATATTTTTTTACAGTTCTGAGGGAGTTATGGATGAGAATAATGGGAATAATTTTTCATTTGAAGTTACCGATAATTTAGATAAATTATCCAATATGTGTAATACAAATATAAAAAAAAATAATATATAAATAAATACAAGAAAATAAAAATGATATATATTATTACATTATGTTTGTTTACTTTTATATTATCCTATAATTTTTATTTTTATTTTATGTTTTTTTTCTTTTCAGTCAATCAACAAGTACAGGAAACTAATATCAACGATTTTTCTGAATACAATGAGGACATAAATGCATATTAATTTTAAGGTATGATGTATTTTTTTTTTTTGAAAAGATTAATATATTAATATGGATTATTTTATTTTAATATAATTTTTTTTTTTTTTTTTTTTTTTTGTTCTTTATATAATTAATTATATTATATTTTTGTTTTATTTTATATTTTTATGATTTACATAATTAAAATTTTTATAATTAAATTTTTAATATTTATGAATATTAAAAAAATCCTCACTTTTTAATTTTTTTTTTTTTTTGTTTTAATCAAGTTCTTTCTGTATAATTGTATATATATATATATATATATATATTATTTTTGAAAAAATAAAAATCTTATTTAAAAGTAACTATATGAAATATATAAATACCAAATGATAATTATGTTAATTAATTGCCAATTAAATTTTCAATTTATAAATGTATATTCTACAATATATTTGTGTCTAAAAAAATTTAAGGTGTTAATATATTGAATATAATATATTTTTTACATTTACGCTACAAAAATATAATAAAATATATATTCATAATTATATATACAAATAAAAAAAATGTATGTATTTTTTTAAACATTTTGAATATGATAAAACAGCCTTTTCTATGGTATATTGAAATATAATCAATATATATAATAATATGTTATTTCGATAGAATTATGAAGGACTGTAATACAATTTATATTAATTTTTTTTATTTTTTAAAAAGAAATGTATATATATATATATATATATATATATTGATAATACACATCTATTTATAGAAGAACGTAAGTTCCTTCTATATAGATCATCTATTCTTATAGACACTAAAGGTTAATTTTCAGCTGACCCCTTAATTTATTGTATTTAAGTATTTATGATATTCATTTTAATATATATTTAATTCGATCTAGGAAATGAAATTTAATTTATTTAGTTAATATATATATATATATATTTGTATTATGAGATAATAAATATTGCAAAAAAAAAAGATAGAAAAATGACATATATAAATAATTCTATTTATTTGACTATTTTATTAACAAGAAATAGAAATATATTCAAGAATAAAAATGTATTAAGAATAAATAATGAACAAAATATATTTGTTCTATTATGGAATATATTTTATAACTTTATTCATTTTTTTTTTTTTTTTTTTTTTTTTTTATTAACTTTTGTAAAATCTATTAAGAATACTTTTTGTTAATAATTATGTTAAATTATTTATATTTTAAGAATATTATAATATATATATATATATATATATATATATATATATATATTATTTTGTCTAAGAATTTATATATATTATTTATGACTAATTTATTATATTTATTATATGTATCTTTTTTTTCTTTTTTTCTTCATATATTAAATATATTTATATATAGGGGAAAAATTATAGAACTAAAAAACCTATAATAAGAAAATTAATCATTTCTTTTTTTTCTTTTGTTATCTTTAAATTATATTATTTGTATATTTGTATAAAATAATCATATGATTAATATTGTACTATTTATAATATTATGTGAAAGATCTTCTGTAAATTAAAATTATCTTTATTCTTATAAAACAGTTTTTTTTCTTTGTTCATATATATATATAATCGTTTAACACACTTTGAAAAAGAAGATAATTTTTGTAAATTTTACAAATGTAAATAATATGGAAGGTAAAATAATATTTTATTTAAATTATTATAAAGTCTCTTTTTAATTATAATTATATTGCATCTTTATGTACATTTTTTAATAAGTAAATTAAAAATGTTTAGTTTACAAAAATAAAGATATAACCTTTTGTTTCTTTATATTATATACAATTATGGAATAAAACAATGTGTGAATATTATGGTTGATAAAATTATTAATGGTACAAGAATTTTTAATATGAAGAGTATAAATAACTATAATTAATATAAAATTATTAACACATTATTTTTCCATATTACGAATATAAAAATAAAAAATCTAATAATAATATAAAATAAATTAAAAATAAAATAATTAAATAAGTATAAATATATATATATATATATATATAATTAATAATATTATTATAAATACAAAAAAATAATATGAGAACACATTTTTAGAAAATTTTTATTTTAGAATTAATTCAGATATTAAAAGTAAAAATTAATAAAAGAAAAAAAATAAATACAAGAATTTTATTATTTATTATATTATATACATTTTAATAAATAATATATATTATATATATATAAGTATATCATATGTGTACTAATATAATTAATATTATATAATATATTTTATCTATTAATTAAAATACAGAAAAAAAAAAAAAAAAAATAAATTATTAAAATAAAAAAATCCTAAAATTTTTTTTAAAAAGAAATAAGATATAAATATATTAATATATAACTAAATAAAACATTATAATAAAAAAAAAAAAATTATTGAAAAATTTAATCTTTATTGAAATATATATATATATATATATATATATATATATATATATAAATTTTTCAAATATTTATTTAAATATACAATATTTTTATTTATCTTATATATTTCAATTTTAATTATTATTATCTTTTTAATAATATATTTTTTATGCATATTCTATTATATGTGTATGCCTAAATATATGTAGTTCTAGAATAATATATTATAAAAAGTGATATTAAATGAAAATACGAAATAGTTTATAAAATATTATTTTATTACCACACATATATTTAATATCTAAAATATATTTTGTTATATATAGAATTATTTTAAATAGAAAAATTGTTTATCAATATTATTTCACATTTTTTTCTTTATATGTCTACATGTTAATATATATATATATATAATGATTTTACATTTTATTTAATGTGTTATATTTGAAAGGACAAAAAAAAATATCATAAATATATTTTTTTTGAGCCTTTATATTAATATAGAATAATGCTCAATACATACATATATATATATATATATATATATATATATATATATAAGTTAATGAAAGAAAAAATTAAATAAAATATATTTAATATATATTTTATGTATAAATTTTTTTTTTTTTTTTTTTTTCCTTTTTTTTGTATTTTTTATATTATCATTTCACTGTTAGAATAAAATAAATATTCTATTTACTGTGTGTAGCTTATTTATATTTGTAATTAATGTTGTTTTAACATGGAGCTCAAAAGAATTGTAAAAATAAAATGTATAAACGGAAATATGTGAAAAGCTAGCCAATTAAAATGGATGAAGCGTATACTGTATGAAAAATCACAAAAAGAAAAGTTCTTCATATGCTTATAAACATACTATGAATTTATTATTAGAAAAGCAAAGGAAAAAAAATAATAAGGTAGTAGCAGTGGAACATGAAAATGGTGAGCCAAACAATTATTTAACATATAATTATTTTTTAAAAAAGTTTTTTCTTTTAGTAATACATTGAATACTTATGAAGGAAAAGGTATTGAAGAAAAAATATATAAAAAAGAAGAAAAAATGATCGAAAATTTAAATTGTTGGGTTTATATGGTAGTAATTCAATAAATCGGATGGTCTCTACCGTGGTTTCTATGTTAAGTGCTGTTACAACATTAGTTGTGCATTCAAAATTTAGTGTACATAAAATTATAGATATATTAAAGGAAAAAGAATTAGAATGGTTATGTATAGACTTAGAATTTGTTGAAGGGATATTAGCTCATGGAAATGAAATTCTGCACTTCAAGAATCTTTTAATATTAGATACATTAGATAAATATAAGAAAATAAATTCTAATGGTTTAGAAAAAAGTGATAAGAAGAAATCAAAGGAAGAAGATAATAGTTTGGGTCATGTTGACTATGATAAAGAAAAATTAAAAAAAATAAAAGGCTTAAACGTAAAAGCTAGTAATGTTGGAATAAATATTATGGAATTTGATGAGATGATAAGAACAGAAACTTAAAGACATAAAAATAAATAATGAAGACCCTAATTTTATTACTTCAATTGTGTGTACATCTGGAATATTAGGAAAAGCATAGGATGTTATATTAAGTAATGAAAATTTTCTCAATACTATAGTACCATTATATGATCATAATATAATAAAATAATATAACCTCAAAACATATGTTTTTTATTTACGAGTATTATACATATATGAGAAAATTCTTGTTCATATATTATTCATGTTAGGTGGAACTATAGATATATAGAGTAATGATAAAAATACTTTCTCTAATGATTTATTAAATTATAAAGGAGAAGTACTAGTAGGGGTTCTTAAAGTTTTTAATAGAATTTATGCCAATATTATGGCAGAAATGAGTAAATTATTCAGTTTTAAAAGATGGCTTATAAAACGTATTATATCTATGCGTAAATCTAATAATAATGGATGTTTTAGTAAATTTCTTGAAGGACGTTTTAAAATTTCTTCAAAAATTAAAAAGAAAGGAAACACGAATTTAAAAGTTATATTAAATGTTGGTGGAAAGTTATCACCAAAAATTGCTAATGAGTTACGTGTTTGATTAAATATAAATTGTTATCAAGGATATGGTTTAACAGAATCTACTGGTCCTATTTTTTTACAAGATACTAGTGATAAGAATACTGAATGTATGGGAATTGCTGTTTCTCCAAATACAAAATATAAAGTAAAAACATGGGAAACTTATAAAGCCACAGATACTTTATCAAAAGGAGAATTAGTAGTTAAGAGCGGTTCTATATTTAGTGGATACTTTTTGAAAAAAGAAAATAAGGAAAAATCTTTTACTGAAGATGGTTATTCTAAAATAGGGGATGGGGTTCAAGTTAATAATGATGGTTCTTTAACATTTTTAGATAGGTTACGGGGGTTAGTTAAATTATAACAAGGTGAGTATATCGAAACAGATTTGTTGAATAATCTTTATTCACAAATTAGTTTTATAAATAATTGTGTTGGTTGTGGAGATGATTCAATGTATGAACCACTAGGTATTCTTTCTATGGATAAATATTTATTATATAGATTCTTAAAAGATGACAATATGTTAGAAGAGTTTTGAATTACTGAAGAAAATTACCATGATAAGATTAAATGATGAAGATATAAATCAAGCTATTTTTGTTGATTATGTTAAAGAGAAAATGATGGAAGCTTATAAAAATACAAAATAAAGTGGATATAATATAATAAATCATATTTATTTAACATTTAAAATATAGGATACTAATAATTATCTTACACCCACATTAAAGATGAAAGGATTCTATGTATTTAAGGATTATAATTTTTCCATTGAAGAAGTTAAAGATATATATAAACACAAATTAAAAGGATTTGATATAGTCAACTAAAATGAGGAATAAAAAGAAGAGCAGAAGAATAAAAAGAATAAAAAAAAAAAAAATGGGGAGCAAAGTTCAAAATATATAAATACCAAAGACGTAGATAAAACAAACAGAGGCAATGCTCACAAAAGAAAAATTTACAGAACAGTTAGAAGAAAAAGAAAAGAATACCAAATTAAGAGTACAAGTTAAAGATATGCAAAAAGAATTAGAATGAAATAATTAATACTAAATATTAAATATAAGGGAAAAAAATAAAGTATATGAAAAATAAAAGGAGAAGGAAAAAAATAGAAATGAAAACATTATTAAAGTTATATCTTTTTACAATATAACAGATATTCTATTAACATAATATATTAATAGTTTTTTTGTGTATTTATATATATATATTTTTAATTATCGAATAATTTTAAATATGTGAATAAAAAAAAAAAAAAAAAAGAAAAAAAAAGAAAGAAAAAAAAAAGACCAATTAAACAATTAAAAAATATAAAATGAATAGATGGTATTTTTAATTATAAACATATTCCATTTGTTTGTTTTATATTAAAATATCAATATATTTTCATATATATATTTATATATGGATTTATAATTTTATTTTATTTATAATTTTATTTTAAGGGGCTATAATTATGTACTAATTTTTTTAACAGATATAATTTTTATGAATTATATAAAATATTATATAAATAATATATTAAATATAATTTTAATTTATTTTACAAAATTTATAATATAATAGTGTAAATATATACTTTATGTAATTTTACCTAAATAAAAGAATAAAAAGTAGTTAATAAATTTAATAGAAATATATAATTATATATATATATATATATATATATATATAAAATATAAGTTATATATTATTTTTCATATATGGAATAAAAATTTAAGGAATTAGAATAAGTATTTATATATATATATATATATATATATAATAAAAATAAGTGCATGTAAAATGCTATACAAGGAAAAAGAAAAAAAAAATTTAAGAAAATAAATTTGAAATATTTATATTATATATTTATATTATATTATATTTATATATTATATATATTGGGTTTTATTATAAGTATACAAATCAGAAAATAAATAATCCATAAAAAGATACCATCACCCCAAAATTTTTATATTGAAAATAAGGATAAAAAAAAGAAAGGTTTTATAAGAAGAATACATTGTACCTAAAATTTTTTTAAATAAAAATAAAATAATTAAAGTAATAAAAATATTATTAAATAATTTATTTTCTTTAAATATTTTATATATAATTAGAATATTTATATATTATAAATATATAAATATCATGAAGGACAAGAATATTAAATTTATATAATATTTTATAGTATCATTATTTAATTATAATTATTATAAATTAAAAAAAAAAAAAAGAAAAACAAAAAAAACTTGTATATATTTTTTGTTAATTTTTTTAAAATTAGAAGATTTAGTTTTTCCAAGATAATAATAAAGAAAAGGAAAAAAGATAGAGTAAAAATTATACAATAAAAAAAAATATTTATTATCATTAAGATTTAAAAAATGAGAATAATATTATTATTATTATATTATTTTTTATAAATGTATTTACTTTTCATTTATTAACTTATGAATTTTCTAAATAGTATCTCTACATTATTTTTTAGTTAAATTTAAAAAAAAAAAAATTTCTTTTATTTATTTATTTATGTTTTTTTTTTTTTTTTTTTTTTTTGTGGTGATGTTGAAGTTAAATTACTATATTAGTCTATAAATAAGAATTAATAGACTTTTCCTAGAACAACTTTATTAATAATAATAGAATAAAGTTTAATAATTATGAATATGTATGTATATATAAATAAATACAGATAATATGAAAAGATTAATGAAAATAACATTAGAAAAAAAAACAAATACATCATGTTTGTTTTATTGAATAAAATTTTTTTATTATCCTTATTTGTTATTAATTCAATATATGTTGATAACGTAAGAAGATAATAAATATAAATTATTTATATATAGAGTGTATTCATATTTAAATAATATATTAAATATATATATATATATATATATATATATATATATGTATTTATTTATTATTTTTTATTTAGGAAGTATTTAATAAGTATAGTTTTGAACCGAATGGTGCAGATTATTCATTTTGTATAAGAATTTCCAGATTATTATCACAAAACAATAAGGAAAAGAAAAAATCTTTTTTTAATAAACTAAAAGATGATTTTAAAAATGATAATGATATAGATAACCTTACGAAAATTGATAAAGAATGTAAAGTAGTTGATGTAAATTCAGTACGAACACTTGAAGGTATGAATGAACTTACTGTTACTATGAAAACAGCTTTACAACCTGATATGATTACAATAAGTGTAACAAATAAATGGGTTACCGTAAATGAATGGGATTATTTAATGAACGATTTGTGTAAAGAAAACAATATTGAAACTGAAGGTGATAATGTGAAAAAAAAGAAAAAACCGGTAAAGTATGTTGTACGTGTGTTTGGATATATTGTAATAATGCCTTTTGTAATAGTTGCTTTGCCTTTTATTGTAACGGTAGGATTAGGAAGATGTATGTGTCATTCAAAAGAAAAGGGTGCCAACGTTTTTAAAAATGTATGGAATGTTCTGTTTTAAGTATTATATAAAAAGATTGATTATATTTTTAACATAAATAATACTATAAAAAGAAATAACGACAAAAAAACAAAAATTGAAAAACTAAGAAAAAAAACAAGAAAAAAAAGAAAAAAAAAAAAATTTTAAATCAATTAGAATTTTGTTATTTTTTATTAAATATTTTATACATTAATTTTTTGAAAAAATATAATTAATACAGTTACATAAAAATAATATAATCTTATATATTATATAATTATTATATGTGTTTATATTTCAATATACATAATTCAATTATATTCATTATACATACATACATACATATATATATATATATATATGTATATTATTTTATATTCTATTAATTTTTTTTTTTTTTTTTTTTTTTACAATTATATCATTGTATTATAAATATATATCTAATTTTATAATATATCATTTTTATTATAACTGTTTTCTTTAGAGTTAATAATTATAAATGTTTTATATATTTTGCATATTATTTTTATGCATAAGAGTTTTTCATTCATAATGTTGATGTTGTTTTAATTTTTTATTCATATATATATATATATATATATATATATATATATATTTTTTAAATCTTCACATTAGGATAACATTGTGAATATATGAGAAATATATATATTAATTATATATTTTTGTATATACCTTAAAAAATTTAAATAATATATTTTTCTCATAAATTATATTTTTTTATTCAAACAATATTATATTTAATATATATAATTAAATTTAGAATTAAATAAGAATATATAAATATTTAATAGTGTGTTGATCATATTTTTATAGATGGTATAATTATAATATTTCTTTTATATATTATTTATATGAAACATAAAAATATTTAATATAGGAAGATATATGTATTTTGTATTAAATAAGATAGATTAATATTAATATGAATGAAGATAAATTAATATATATATATATATATATATATATATATATATATATATATTAATGAAATATATTTAAATCAAGAACATTATATTTATTTGTTTTATTATATTTTATACAAGTTGTATAAAATATTGGTTGTAATAAAGATATATATTTTTTAAAAGGTGAAATTACAAATACCCTACTCTAATTATGAAAATAACTTATTTAATTTATAATATGTGTATTGTATTTTTATATGTTTTATCAATATATTTTTCTATATATATTTTTTAAGAAATAATTATATGAAAAGTAAATATTATGTGGTTTAAATAAAATATTTATAAAATTATAATATAAAAAATTAAATTATGAAAAACACAAATAATAAAATGATATATTTATATAAGAATAGATAAAATAATTTTAAAAGTTTTTAGTAATATCTATAAAAATATGGAAATTTATATAATGATGATTATTATTAATGAATATTATAATTATTATTATATATATTTTTTAATACATTTATAAATACATTAAATGGTAATATATATATATATATATATATATATATATGTGATTATAATGAGACAAAAAAAAAAAGTTGCTTATTTTATTATTATTATTATTATTATTATTATTTTTTTTTTTTTCTTGTAGAATTGTTCTATATATAACTAATTTATTTTTTAGGACAGTGAATAAATATAAATTGATTTATAAATATTTATATATTACATTTTTTATTATTTTTTTAAAAGAAATATTTAGGATATTAATAAAAATATTGGATAAATTTAAAAAGAAGTATTTATAAATTTTTTTAAAAAAATTGTTAGTATTGTTCTAATTTGGTTTTCATTATTAGTTATGTACTAATTATTATATATATATATATATATATATATATATATATATTTATTTATTTATTAATTTTTTATATATTTAATTAAGATTTGATTCATATGTTAATATTGATTATGGGATGATTGAAATATTATAATATATATAATAATTTATATATATGAAGTTTTATTTTAGACATATCATAATAAAGAAATGTATGCTTTTGTAAACTATATACTATTATATATATTATATTATAAAATGTGAAATTTTTAAAAATAAAAAGTAACAATGAAAATAACGTAGATTATTAATAGAATATATATTGATTTTTTTATTAATCTTTAATAGAATATATTAAAACATATGTAATTTTATCTTCATTTTAGAATATTTAAGTAAAATTATTATTAATGAAAAATATATCAAAAAAAAAAAAAAAAAAAAAAAAAAAAAAAATTAATTTTTATTATTTAAAAAAAAAAGTGTAAAGAGAAAAAGAAAAGAAAATAGGAACTTAAATTACACAATTTTTTTAAAATAATATTTTTATTATAAGAATTTTTTATTACATTTTGATGATAATATATATATATACATATATATATATATATATGTATTCATTTTTTAGGATTTGTTTATGTATAAAAAATCATTAGTTTTGGAGAAAATATACGAATGACAAATTGATAAAAGAATTATATTAAGATCAAAAGTTATAAAAATATACACAATTATTTAAAGAATGACATTGTAATAGGTTCAGTATCCATGTTACCAAATGAAATATATTTGGCTCTTTCAAATAAATATTTAGAATATGAAGATTATATAATATTATTAAAGGTGTTCAGATAATAATTAGTGATATTCAAAAATATAAGATGTGTAATAATTACAAAACAACCTCATAGGGTAATGTGCATTATCTTAAGAACAATACACATTATAAATCATATAATAAAATTGATTTAATTGATGAAAATCCAAATAATATTTGGAGATGATATGATAAAAAATATATAGATAAAAGTTAAAAAATAATGAAAAAATAAAATATTCTTTTTTTTAACTGATAAATTATTATCATATTTTATATAATAAAAAAATATAAATTATATTCAATATTAGAATAAAGCATATTTATCGAAAGAGTGTAAAAATATGTTTGAAGAATGTTCAAGACATATGGAATATTTATTAAACAAAATGTGTAATTGTTGGATTAATGAAAAAAAATTTTTTATATAAAAAGAAATAAAAAAAAAAAAAAAAAAAATAGTTATATCGAGCAAAATTGATTAAAAATCTTTATATAATATTATAGAAAATTTGTATTAATATTTTATAAGGAAGAAATCCAAAAAAGAATATATTACAGCTGTATAATTTTATTTAATAAATAAAAGAATAAATCAATTTTCAGTTAAAAAAGCAAATAATTATTTTATTTTTTCGAATTAATTTCTTTTTTTAAATGAACAAGAAATGTTTAAATCATTACACTTAGAAAATAATTATATACAATAAGAATTATATTATTTTAATAGTTTTAAAGATTCAAATATTATTAATAGTTATGATTAAAATGTTCTTATTGTAGTTGCAGAAAAGACAAATATATCATCCAAAAATTATTTGAATTATAAGTATTATAATAACTGTTAAAAAATGTAGATATAATTGAAAGCATTAATAATGATAAAAGGATTAGGAATATTTTCACAAATATCAAGAAAAACAATATTAGTAATAATTCTTATAATAGTAAGCACAACAAAAGAATATGTTTTAAATAGATATTCAGAAGAAATATTAAACAAAAGGAATGATGTAAAATATAAGGATAATTGTTATAAAAAATGATTCTTTCTCTCTTTCTTCAAGTAAATATGTTGCAAAAAAAAAAATATTATGATATTTTAATTGTAGATTAAGACACATATGTAGAATAAATTGAAGAAAAATTCTTATTTGTTAGATATAGAATATATTAAGAATAAAAACATACATGATGAAGAAGAAAAATTGAAATTTCAAAAAAAAAAAAAAAAAAAAAAAAAAAAAAAAATTTATAACAAATATTAAGTTATAATGCGAAGACAATAAAATATAACATGAAGAAGAAAAGGATTAAAAGAAACAAATGACATATTCTTTATATATTTATCCATGCTATTTTTTATGTTATTTAGTTCAGAAGAATTTATTTATTATATTTGAAATTATGATATAACAAAATATGTTAACTATATAATGGATAGTTATATAAAGGATATATATTTTTGACCTTAAATATTTAAAAATTGTGAAGTAGAATGAATTTTAAGGAACATGAAATTACAGAGGTTAAATTAGCTTTCAAATTAAGAGAGCGCTCAGAAATATTATGTATAAATGAAGAAGTTAAATAGACCGAAAAAAGGGAAAATGAAAATATATGTTTACTTGATTGTGGATTTTTCACTTGTATGTTAAAATGCATAGGATGTATTTATGAAAAATGTTTCTACATGTTATATAAATGTGATAACAAACTTATTAGGTATGGAAATAAATTTACCTAAGAGATGAACGTTCAAATAAATATAATAATAATAAAAAAGGAAATCATGAATTCAACGATAAATAATATGAGTTTTACACAAATTTTTTTTATTAGATATTGAGAAAAATAATTTTATGATAAAGGAAGAAAAAAATAAAAATATTAAAAATGATAAGTACAAAAATAAAAGTTGTGATAGTGTAAATACAAATGGTACAATATGTTCAATTGGTAATGATAAAAGTGTGATTATATTTGAGAATTATTTTAAAAATAAAGAATATGTAAATAATTTTTTTTATTATCTATGTTAAAGAATATATGAACATTATTTATTGGGTGTCATTAAATTAAATGTTGCATATATTTCTGATAGAAATCTTATATGATGAAGATTTAGATAAAGAAACAAAATTAAAAATGGATGATGGTAAAAGTTAAAAATCATGATACAAATATATATGATATAAAAAGCAATAAAAGCCTCTAAGTTGGTTAAGCATAATAAAAATTACATAATATAACAAACTTAATATGAAAAAAATTGGAATATTATTAAATAAAAAATTTAAGAATAAAATTATAATATATATATATATATATAATTTGAGTATGATATTATATATATAAAAAGATAATTTTTTTTTCATCATATATAACGAAATAAAAATATATTCAAGAAAATTTTAATAGTTATATATGGTAATCTTGGTTTTAATTGAGAATAATTTTATGCGAAAAAAATTAACATATATATATTAATATATTATATTAATATTTCATTATTAATAATTTAATATACAGTGTTTTTTTTTTTTTTTTTTTCTTGTGTACACGCGAAAAATTTTTATAAAAATAATATTAAAATAATATTTAAGTTTAATTATTTTATATTTTTATATAAATAAATAATATATATCTTTTAAAAATATTTTCTAATATAATAAAATATTAAAGGTCTTATATATATATATATATATATATAAAATAAATTTATATAAAAATCAAAATTAGCCTTTCTTCGATACTATAATTTTTTTTTTTTTTTTTTTTATAATATTATTTTGTATAGAAGGAAGCATGTAAAAAAGTATATATATTCCTATTGAAAAAATTTATTTAATTTTTATTTGATGGTTGCAGGATATGTATTTTATATTTATAGAAAAACAATACAATGAATGACTTTATTTTATAATAGCTCCTCAATATATATTTTAATATTTAAAAATATATATATATATATATATATTAATTAATTATATATAATTGTGTTATAAAACTAAATTTGTTGAAAAAAAATATTTTTAAAAATTAAAAAATTTTCAAAGTTATGTATTCATTATATATATATATATATATATATATATATGTATACATATATAAAATATATACATACTATATAAAAAAAAGAATATATAATATATATAATATATAAAATAAATTTTAATATTTTAATTTTTTTTTTTTTTTTTATATAAAAAAATAATTAAAAGTACAAATGTCAAATAACAATACATTTAATAAAGTTCATATATTATAAATTTAAAAGTGCTATTGCAAAAAATACATGTGAATTATATATAAAATATTTATTTTATTGGACTTGATTAATAAAAAAAAAAAAAATAAATAAATAATATTTTATTGTATTTGTATATATTATAAATAAGACCTTATTTTCATATATCATAATATGTTTAAAAATATATTATGAAATGGATTTTTGTATTTTACTGATAAAAAGAAAAAAAGTTAATAAATTATTTAAATAATTTTATAATAATATAAATATTATTAAAAAATAAAAATTAATAATAATATCTTAAATATATATATATGTATATTTATTTATTTATAGTTTATTTAATACATATATATATAATTATTCTTAAAAATATATATTATAAAATTATAATATGAAAGTTTCTTTTTTTTTTTTTTTTTTTTTTTCTATAATTGTAATTATGAGTTAATGAATGTTATTAAAAAAATATAATATATTATATATGCAAAAATGAGATATAATATATACATAAAATAAACGTGGGTAAATTTGTAATATATGAAGACAAAAGCCTATGTTGTTATTGTCAAACAAAATAAATAAATAAATAAATATATATATATATATATATATATATATATATTTCAAGATTTTATATTTATATTATTTTATTATTTTTTTTTTTTATTACTTTAATTAATTATAGAAATTATGCGTAAGTTATTTCATTATATTTAATATATATATATATATATATTTATATTATGATGTATATGTTTATTTATGTGTATATATATTATATTATATATATTTATATATATATCATAAATTAACCGTATTATTTTATATATTTTAATTAACATATAAAACATATATAGTTATCTCTTTATTGGATACTATTAAAATTTTATTTTATAATTTATTTATATAAAATTATGATTTCGTTATATTATTAAATAAAAAAAAAAAAAAAAAAAAAAAAAAAAAAAAAAAAATACACACATATGTATAGTGTACATATATTATATAACTACATTTTGCCTTGTATTATTGCTAATATAATATATATATATATATATATATATATATATATTTTTATTAAATAAAATATAATAATAGCATATATATTGAGTTACAATTTTATATAAAATTTAAACTAGTTTATTGTATAATAAAATAATAAGTGTAATGAACTTAATATTTTAGAGTGTCTTTTATGAATATAAATAAAACATCATAGATTATTTATTGATGTTTTATATATATAACAGATTTCATAAATTTATTTTATGTTTATTTATTAAAATGTAAAATTTATTTATATTATGAATATATATTTACAAAAAAAAAAAAAAAAAAAAAAAAATTTTATTTTGAACAGGTTTCATTTTTTTTTTTTTTTTTTTTTTTGAAATAAATTTTATACTAATAAATGATTATTATTTAGGTATTATTCTGTTCAAGATATGCTGTTCAGGAATAGTTTTTCTTTAAGAATAGGAAATGTAATGGAATAAAGATAAATAAAAATGTCAATATATTTTTGGATAACATATTGCATATTTCATTGTATATTATATTATGAGGTACTATTAATATTTTAATTTTATATTACAAAAATGTGTAAAATATTAGAATAAATAAATAAATATATATATATATATATATTTTTTTTTTTTTTTTTTTTTTTTTTTTTTTTTTTGTAATATAGAATACATTTTTGCACAAAAGATATTTATCTTCTATTTTAAAATATCAGAATATCGAGAACATTTTATTACTAGGAAAATCAAATGTGGCGAACACTTTGAATGAAAAATTATATGATTCAAGGAAATATATGCATAAAATATCTAGAGGGGTTTTATATAGTGATGATGATAATAAAATGGATAATTATAAAGATTATAAAAATAAAGATGAAAAATCAAATAAGGATAATAAGAATATTTCAGGGAATAAAGCAAATTATGGAATCGAGAATAATATTATTTTGGAAGATGGAAATCCAGAGATAAGTTTTTTTACAAACAGAGAAAATTTAAAAATAGCTAGATATTCTTGGAAATCCAAAGAAGAAAAAACTAAAGCATATATTTTTGCTTTGCATGGAGTTACTACACATTTAAGGAATCAATATTTAAATTATTATGGTAGACCCCAATGGGCTAATAAAAATGAAAAGACAATGAAGGAATGTTCAATTAATAATAGTAATAACTTGAGGAATAGTTGTTCTGGAACGAATAATATATCTGAAGAAAAAAGAGAGGATTGTTGTATCTCTAAAGATAATACATCAAATAAAATAAATGATGAGAATAATATTAACAAAAATGTCATTTCAGAAAATGTTTCAAATAAAGAAGATTTTACAAAACCAATGGATGATGAAAATGTTTTATTATTTACTGAAAATGATAATGATATGTATAAGAACTTATATTATTGTTCAAAATGTGGTATTTCAAATTATTGTAATTGTGGTAAAAGGACAATGTCTTATGAAAGTAGTTGGATTCAAACATTAAATGAAAATGGTTATACCTTTTGTGGTATTGATAATCAGTCACATGGATTATCAGAAGCGTCAAGAAATGAACGATGTTTTGTTGAAGATTTTGAAAATTTTGTTGCTGATGCTGTTCAGGCATTAGAAATATTTATAAATGAATGGAAAGCGAAAAATGAATTAAAACCTATAATACTTATGGGTACATCTATGGGTGGGTGTATAGCTATAAAAATGTTTGAAAGAATATTTGATGAAAAAAAAGAATGGAGAAAATATATTAAAGGTTTAGCACTAATATCTCCTATGATTAGTATAGAAAAACAAACAAGAACATTATTTAATAAAATTTTAATAGGCATAGGATATATACTTAAAAAATTTTTTCCTCTTTATAAATTTAAAGTTTTAGGTAGGACTTTAAAATATCCATGGGTTAAACTGGATGATGATACAGATCCTTATCATTACCATGAAGAATTAAAAGCTGGTATAGCTTTAGAATGTTTATTTGGTACCAATTCATGTATGAAAAATAAAATTTTAAAATATATAGACGAAAGTGATATTGATATTATAGTGTTACAATCAAAATATGATAATATAGTGGATCCAACTGGTTCTGTAAATTTTGTGAAGAAGATGGTTAATATATATAACAAAAAAGAAGAAGATAATTCAAATAATAATGAAAGTAATAATAATAATAATAATAATGATCATATAAATAAGGAGTGGAATACGAAGTCGAATACTCATTCAAAGAATATTAAAAATTATGATAATATATCAGACACTATACAAAGTGAGGATGATAAAAATTTGATATCGAATCAATCAAATAATTTATCTAATCAAACATGTAAATATGAAAAAGATTATGTAATTTTATCAGGAAAAGATTTAAAAGATGAAGATATTTTATGGAAACCATGTGATCATGGACATTATAAAAACTATAAAAGGAAGAAAAATTCTACAAAAAGTGATTTAAAAAATGAAAAGGATAAGAATAATTATAAACATTTGAGTGCACATATATTAAATTATGGATCGCATAAATTATCATGTGAACCAGATAATAAAGTAACGTCATCTATATTCATTGATTGGCTTAATAATATATTTAGTTAACATGTAAATATATATGTATGTGTGTGCATATATTGTTATTAAAAGAAATATTTTTTATATTATTTTATCTATTTATTATATTTATAAATGATAATAATATTTTTAATAATGTAAAATTATAGATATTATATATAAAACTAACTATATTTATAATAAAATTGGTAGAATATTAATTTAAGTAAATATATAAATTTTTATTTATCTTATGGATTAATATATAAATATTAATTATATACAATGATAATTTTATAAAATTATAATTTTGAATGATTGGATAAGGTAAATAATAATTGTTTTTTAATTATACTAAAAGAAAATTATGTTTTTCATGGTATGATAATATGAGATATATGAATAAAATACCTATACTATAGCAAATTAAGAAAAAGGGGAATATATGTTTAATTTAATTTTATATATATTCTTAATATTATGTGTAATATTAATTAATTATAAGGACATATGATAAAAAGTATTGAATAGTAACTGCATAATTTTTTTAAAAAATGAACTTTAAAAGAGTGGTTATGTATTTATATATATTATTAGTGTAATTGTATTATAATTATTATAAATTTTACTGTTGCTATTTTAGAAAAATACATATTAGAATACTATTTATATTTGTTAATATTATATTAGGAATATATATTTGAATATATTAAAATTTTTCCTGTTAAAATATTTTTTGTCGTTAGAAAAAAATAATTATTGTATATATTAAGCTTATTTTTTTTTTTAAAAAGATAATAAATATTAGTTTTTTTTTCTTATCACAATTAAAAATAAAATTACATTAAGCGTGATAGTATATATTACGTATGATAATTAGAAGGAAGATTTAGGATATATATATTTGAGTAATATTGTATAATTAAGACTTTATTATTGAAGTCTATAAAATAGGGCTTATATAAATATTTGATAAACAAATATAATATACTAATAATTATAAAAATTAATATTAAGAATTAAAATAATAAAACAAAATCATTAAGATATTGTATTCCATTTATTATTATAATAATGTAATTATATTCTGGATATTTTATAATTATAATATACGTTTTCTGTATATATATTACATTATGTAATATTTCATAATACAAAATAATTAAGAAATATTAAACACGTTTTGTTTATATATTATGTAAGTATATATTTTAACATTATAAATACATAAAAGCAACTGATTAAAAAATAAAATAAAAAAAATAAAAATCACATTTCTATTAACTAAAAAATGAGTTAAAAAAAATAAATAAATAAATAAAAAATTTGTTATATATATTTACATTAATATACATATATTATATGTTTATACATATAATATATTAGATATGGAATTTGTTACTCCTTTTAATTTATTATTAATATATTTTTTAGACATATTTCTTCTTGGATTCATATAACAGTTTTCATCGTCACATATAGAATTATTATTTTGTTGGTTCATATATGTATATTCATCAAAATGTACAACTATAGACATATTTGTACCTAAATTTGTTGTGTGAAAACCATTATTTTGTTGGGTTTCAATACATTACGTGGGATATTTGTTGATCCAATATGTTCGACACATATTTTGTTTGAGTTATTATATATATTGTTTGTAGTAATATCATGAGGGAGAGTGTTATAATTTGATCCAAGTTTATTCAGAGGGGTTTTTACGTTTGAATAACTATATAAATTGTTTGTGGTAATATCATTAGGTGGTATATTTGTTGATCCACGATATTGAGAGAGAGTTTTGTTGTGAGAGTGACGACTATATAAATTGTTTCTACTCATCATATTATATTTTTCATGAATTAGATGAATCTTATGATTATTTTAATCACAAATATCCTTTTACATATGGGTATTATTTTCTTTATCCTCCAACATTTCTTTTAACTTGTGCAAACGTTGTCGGTTATTCAACGTTTTTGACATCTATGACTATGAAAGCATTTATGGAACAAATATATTTGATTACGTATAGGGTCACTATATGTTTGTTTGGCAAAAATGTTTGAAACTGTATATTGTATTTTTATGTGTATTTTGTCCCGTATAGTTCCTTTTCTTTTCTTTTGAGAATCTCACTATATATATCTATATGTGAATTATGTGTGAGTGTATTAATGATTAAATCCATTTCAGTATATATATTATTTGGAACATATTTTGGGTCATCCATAGTATTTGTTGTAATAAATGTGTTTGTTGGAACATTCCAATTAATATTATAAATATGCTCACCACCACCATGTAAATATTTATCTTGAATGGATGTAATGAAAGGTTTTTCATCCATCTTTTCATCTAAATAAATAGGGTGGGTATCTATTGGTATGTCCGTAGTTAAATTATTTTGGGGGAAATCCTTTTGTTTTCTCTGTAATATGGTGGATATAAACGTATCTGTGAGCATGTCACTAGTATGATGCATGTCTTTCACATCATATATGACATCACTATGTGTGGTATATGTATCGTCTCTTTTGGATGGTTCCAGTATGACTTCAATTAAAGTTTTATATTTTGGAGATTTATATGGATATATATCATTTATATCTTCATATTCACTTTCTGACGAAGTGATATCAGTGGTGTCACAATAATAATCCGTATAATCTTCGCCATTGTTAAGTTGTTCCACATATATGTATGTTCTTCCTTTATATGGGTCAATTCCATATGGGATATACCTATTGGACGATTTAGTAGGGATCCTGTCCTTGTTTTTCGATACATCAATCACACGAAATAAACTTTTTTGTGTACTTTTCGGTTTTTTCTGCAAAAATAAATAAATATATATGTATATGTGTGGGGGTATGTAGGTGCAATATATATATATATATATATATGTATGTATATAAATTAAAAAATTTTTTTTTTTTTTTGAATAGTTTTTCATTTTTTTTTTTTTTTGAATAGAATTTTTTCTTATTTTTTTTCTAATAAAATTTTTTCTTATTTTGTTTTATGTAATAATTTTTCTCATTATTTAGGGAAATTTTTTTTTTTGTTTTTATTGAAATAAAATTTTTTCTCATTTTTTTTTTTTTTGTAGCATAATTTTTCGTATATGCTTTTTTCTCCCTTTTTTTTTTTTTTTTTTTATCTTCAAGAATTATGTTTCTATATTCCTTTTTTGTTTTATCTTTTTCAATATAATTAAATATATAAAACACCCACAAATAATACATATATTCAATCACCCACATATATATTACCTTCAGGTAGAAGTAGAAAGCTATTGAGGCCAAAGCTAATCCTATTTGGATGGGGACACCATATTTTAACACATGAATGTGTGAGTGGGAGGATTTTTTTGGTGGGGTTACAGATCGTTCTCCCCGTTCTTCTGGTGGTGCTTCTGGTAACTGTTCATTCTCTGCCTGTCCGTTAACACCAGCTTCTTGGCTACCATGTGAGAGTCCGTCACTTTCTTGGTCATTACTATCATTATTACCTCTACTATCACCTTCACTAGGTTGTTGCCCACTATTTTCGCTATCAGGAATCATATTGATTAGTTCACGTAAAACAATTTTTCCAGTTTTTATTCCAAAATTTGCAGCATGAATAGTTGTTTTTGTTCCATAAGCTGCTAATTTTCTTGCACCGCGCGCTAAAGAAACAGCAGTCTCTCTTATTTTTTCGAAAGAATCACAAATAGGACTACTTGCATTTTGTTTCCCCTGAGGTTCCTGTGATCCCTTCTTTGGTGATTGTCTTTCTTTGTCTTCTGGAGTTTGACATCCACCACCTGATGATATTTCCTGTGCACTATCTGAGGAGTCTTGTCCTTTTTTTTCTTCTTCGTCGGATCTACTACCTGCATCACCTTCAGCAGCTTCTGTTTCCCCCTTCGTCTGAACAGGACCTCCAGGATCTTCAACAGGACCATCTTCACCTATCGATCCTGTTCCCTTTCCAGCTTCGGTTTCACTACCGGTTTTTTTTTCGGCACCAACCTCTGCAGAGCCCGGTTTTTGTGGTGGTTGTTTTGCGTCCTCCGATCCCTGTCCCGGAGTTGTAGACGGATTGCAATTACATTTCTCCTTATAATCCTTTGGGTACTCCGCAAATGCATATTTTGGGTCACTAGTATCAATGAAATTATCCTGTTTACTTACCTGACACTCCTCAAGAATTGCTGTTTGTTTCACGTATCCCCCGGCGGTACTATACTTGGCATCACTACCACCACTTGGGGGGTTTTGTAGATTTTTCAAGTGATTAACGACACGTTCCTCATGTTCTGTGATACTATCAGTATTTGTTGTTGCTTTTGTGTATAATTCGGCGTATTTACTTGATTGTTTTGTCCATTCATTTCCCCAAATTCCAACAAAATCTTCTTTATACACTTTGCAGCCATCTTGGCACTCCTCACAATTGTTCTCACATTTTTCGTCACTACATTTGTTACACGCCAACTTCACTTTTTCATACTCCTTTTTCTGTTCCCTGCAGTAGTGCTCTGCCCACTCCGTCATCCATCTTAAAAACTGTGGTGTCTCGACAAAATCGGATAATTTGGTATTGCTACCACTTGATTGGCCACTGGGTGGAAGGATCGTGACGTTGTTGTAGTCATAGTTAGCGGTAAGTTTTTTTTGCAACGTAGTCTCGTCAACGCCGCTTGGAGCATGTGATAGTCCACAAACCATCGCGTCCCAAATATCTTTTCCATTATCATTCCACCATCTTTCAGCTGTTTGTGTGAGGATATGTTGGCCATTTTTTGGGAAATGTTTTTCTATAATTTCTTTTACCTTACGAACATCTTCATTTTTATCTTTGTTAGATATATCTGTTCCAAATACTAAATCTCTATAATCACTATACGTATAGAACATGATTCGCTTAAAATCATCAGGAATTGTTCCTTCTTTTAATTGAGAATCTAGTTGCGTTGTTGTTTGTCCTACTTTTTCTTTATCCTTTTTGTATTTATCCCAAGCAAAAAACGTTTCTATTGCAGCACATTTAATTAGTGCTGTTCTAAAATCATTTTGTGATATTCCACTGATCTGTGCTAGATTATGTATGCATAATAATTGTCTTCTTGGAGGCATACATGCGCCTTTGTGATTAGTGTCAATTTTTTTATCACACTCCCATTGTTTTTCATCTTTTGGCAAACATCTATCTATTTGCTTAGTTCGATCCTTATCCTTCAGAATTGGGTTCACTATGTTGCACGGAGTCTGGTTTGTTATCACGGGTTTTGTGGCTGCAGGTTTTGCAGCTTGTGGGCGTGGTATTTCCTTCTCCGCACACTTGCATATCCCTTCATATTCAGTTGGTAGTTGGTCCAACGATTGGGGCAATGGTGACGAAGAAGGAGGAGGCGTCGTTTTTGTGGAGGCTTTTTCCATACACTTACAGGTTTCACTGGTTTTGCCATTATTTTTACAGATTGTTGTTAACAGTGAATTTAAATATTCATATGCACGTGTTGACTCATCTACTTCATCAGGATATTTCTCTTCACGTTTATCCCTGTCAAATTTTTGTTTTTGAATATGATAATTCTTTTCCCAACCCCCAATGAATTTTGTATAATTTTGACATGCATCTTTACATCCTGGTTTCTGAGCATTATCCGTAGTACACGTATAGTCACCACATCCCCCCTTCAATTCCTTGATTTTCGTGTCTCTTTTTCTGCAAAATTCATCGGCCCATTCTGTAAACCATCTTAAAAACTGTGGAGTTCCCTCAAAGAGGCTGAGTTGTAAGCTAATTCCGGTAGTTGTTGTTTTATCTGTTTGGTAGTTGTATTCGTAGTCTTTATTTTCTGTGAGTTCCGTTCTCATCTTCTCTTCTTTGTCCTCGTCTTCCTTATCCTTAATATGATGAGATAGGGCACACAACATCCCTTTCCAAACGTCTTTTTGTATCGTTTTCCACCACGATTGAGTTTGAATTGTTTGAGAATTTCGTTTGCCACTATTTAAAATAATCTTAACCGTATTTGATATATTTTTAGCTTCATCATTACCTATATCTTTTCCTAAACACATATCTCGAAAATCTCCATATGTATAATACATTATTCGTTTAAAATCATGAGGAATTTTTCCTTCTTTTAATTGTATTTGTTCTACTTCATCGGTTTTTGTTCCTCGTGAAGTTGTATTTTCTTTATGTTTATCTTTTATGTATTTTTTCCAAGCAAAAAAAGTCTCTGCTGCTGCAGATTTTATAAATACTTTTCTCAAATCATCTGGAGTTTCTATTTTTGCTGTTATATTAGGATCAGTTAAATTAGATATACATAATTTTTGTCTTCTTGGGGGCATGCATGCTCCCTTTTCTGTACTTTTTATTAGTGTACCTTTTTCATCACAATCCCATTTTGGATAATTATTTTCTCCATCTTGATATTTTGCTTTACAGTTTTCTATATCATCATTACCATCTTGATCTTTCAGTATTGTCTCGACGACATCGCAGGGTTCGTCCATACACATACATGCTGGCAAATATCCCTTAGGATATTTACTAAAAACATATGTGGGTTCAATACTGTTTTCATCTTTGAATTCTTTCTGAGTTGTGTTTTTGCAATACCTATAGCCTTGCATTGATTCAATAAAATCTTCAAGATTTTTGTAATTATTTTCTTTGTTTCCTTTAAGTTTTTCGAAAAATTTATCAAGTTGATCTTGAATTGGATCACCACTACTACCTCTACTAGTACTTGTGCTATCGTATAATGTTTGGTATTGTACTTTTATTGTTTTCCATTGTTCCTTCCATTTTTTAACATGTTCTTTATATTCTGTACATTTAGATGAACATGAGGTACAATATTTACTATCTCTTGTACATTGTTTATTTGCACCACCATTCTTACATTGTTCACACTCCTGCGTCACACCGTCATAGAGTGAGTTAACGTGTCTACAATAATTTTCTGCCCATTCTGTCATCCATCTCAACCGTTGAGGGATATAGTCGTCGGGTGGTGGTGATACAGAGTTTTGCTGTTGGTTTCCGCAGTAATCCTCAAATTGAAATACACCACCCGATACATATCTACCTAATGTGGCTTCTTGTGGTGCAGTACATGTCATAGCTTTCCATATCTGGTCTCTATTCTCTGCCCACCAGTCTTCACGTAATGTCGTATATGGAGCGTCATCACTATCATATTTGCTCTTGATTTGAGGATGTTTATTTTTAATGTTTTTAAATACGGCTTCTATATGTTTCTGTAGCTTCACCTGTTCACTTTGTTGACTCCACAAATCCCTTCCACGTATAATATCACCTAGATCGGCAAAACTGTACTTCATGGCAGTACATATACGTGGATAATCCTTCTTATCACGAAGATTATTTACTATATCGTCTCCTTCCTTGTATGCTGTCAATAACACATCTCCCAAGAACGAATTATTTAAAAGCTTACCACTATTGCCACTACCACCACTTAGAGGTCCCTTAATGTTTGTTGTGTCTAAATTTTCTAAATTGGAGGTACATATATATCGTCTTCTTGGAGGTAATAAAATACCTTGGTGTCTAACATTCACGTTTTGATAATCGTGTGCCCATACCTTTCCTATTTTAAATCGTTCATTTTTATCTTTGTTTTTACATGGATCTTTTGAATCACCAGTGGCGTTTGAATGACCGGGTTTTATTTTACATATTTCACTCAACTGACCTGCAACACCCCCTTGGGTATATTGGCCTTCCTCTGCCTTTCCTTTCAACGGACTAATATTAACACCCCAATGAACTTGTGCTTGTGTGTGTGCCTTGTCCCGTATATTTTTGGCAATATCATATACTGATGTTGTGCTCTCCATTTTTCATACATATATGTATTTATAATTATCATTGTATGTATATATATATTTGTGTATATATTTTATTTTTGTGAGTCTATTTGAATAAACTAAA
>LT969557.1:0-57500 GCA_900097035.1 Plasmodium blacklocki (nom. inval.)
GAATTAACACTATTTGAAGGAAAAAACGACACATATATAAAAATATATAGTCACCAAGAAAAAAAAAAAAAACCTATACATATATATATCCATATATCCATACATATATATATATACATATATATATACATATATATATTATACGCATACATATATATATATATGCATATAATATATATATCTATATATATATGTATGGATATATGTATGTAGAACATATATGTATATAGGTTTTTTTTTTTTTTCTTGGTGACTATATATTTTTATATATGTGGGGGCTAGTACATGTGGGGGCTAGTACATGTGGGGGCTAGTACATGTGGGGGCTAGTACGTGTGATGGCTAGTACTTGTGATTGCCAGTATTTTTGTGGAGGGTTCATACATGTCTATATTTTAATATTTTCACAAATATATATATATATATTTCATATATATATCTGCAATATATATATGTATATATTATATATACATTTCATATATATATCTGCAATATATATATATATATATATATATATATACATTTAGGATATATGTATGAAATATGTTTTATATATTAATTTTCTTTTTTTTTTTTTTTTAATTTGTTAAGGGGAGAGAGAAAAAAACTCGATATTTCTAAAAATGAAGGGTCTGATTCTTGAATTTTCGTTCCTACAATTATATCTACCCTGAACCAACAAATATATATATTTTAAAAAAAGATGTTTCAGGACCCTTGGAACCATTTCTTTTCCATTTCATATCATTTGTTTCATATGGTAATATTTGGAGTGATGTATTTCATGTTATTTGATACTGTTTTATATCGTATATTTCATATTATTCTTTTGTATTAATGAAAATATTCTGTTTGGTTCGGTTTTTTTTTTTTGTGATCTGTAATATATGGTTTTTAATTTTTAGTAATATTTTCATATAAATTTTTAGTTGTTCCTACCATTAATTGTTCCGAACAATACTTTTCGTTACATATCATAACATATCCTAAATGAAATCATACAAATTTTATATAAATATACAGTTATATATCTATTAAAATTAAAATAATAATGTATTTTTTTCTTTTTTCTCCAAATATTCTAAAATTCATACATATAAAATATCTTTTGGATAAAAACCATACTTTTTTTTCATATAATATATATATACATATATATATATATATATATATATATACATATATATATATACATATATAATTATAATTTATACAATTATAATACAATATAATTAAAATACAATTATAATATAATTATAATACAATTAAAATACAACACAATATAATTATAATTTAATTATAATACAATATAATTATAATATAATTAATAAATATTATGATAAAACATATATATATATACATATATATTTAACATTTATTTTTTTAGAACATGGTATAATAGAATTAATCTATGATAAAATCATAAATAGTTTATAAAGTGGTTAAAAAAATATATATTAATTCTTTTTTTTTTTTAATTTTCTTATAATATTTCGTATTTTTTATAATAAATATAAATAATTAATATATTGTTAGCATTTTTTTATAATATTATTTTTAATTCATTATATAAAAAAATATCTACAACATATACGAGATATATTTTGGGTTTTCGGATACGTACGTCACCGAGATATATATATATATGTATTTTTCGATATGTATATAAATATTTTTTTCTATGTATTGGCACTTTTGTATTTTTATACATAAATATTTTTAAATATATATATTTATGGATATATATTTATAGATATTTATTTTTTCAAGAAATATATATTTATGTTTCGAATATTAATAATATATAAAAATTTTTTTTTTTAGTATTTTAATTTTTTTTTTATGGTATTCTCGTATTCTTTTATATTCTCGTATTCTTTAATATTTATGTATTCTTTAATATTTTTGTATTCTCGTATTCTTGTATTCCTGTATTCTTTTAATTTTTTTTTTTTGAAATTTTTTTATAAAAATATTTATAAAATATTGTAGCGATCAACATGAATAATATATTTTTGGTTTTTTTATAACGTTCTTATTATAAATTTTTTTTGCGTTTTTATTTTTAGTTTTTAATTTAATTTAATTTATTTGTTTTATCATATTTTAATAACATGTATGAAATAATATATATGATACGTATATTTCAAAAATTTTCATAAACATATATTTTAATACTATGTATGAAATAATATATTTGATACGTATATTTCAAATAATAGTATGATATAATAGTAGTATTAAATATATATAATTATTTTTTTAAATATAATAACAGTAACAAAAACTAATAACCAATTTTATTAAAAATGGAAAAACCATACAAGAAATTCAAATATCTCCTCTATTTCAAATGTAAGAGATAAAAGCGGGGAGATAGGATACTACATGACGAAAAGAACATTATAGGAAAATACATGTAAGGATATAAAAAATATATATGTATGTGTAAGACAATATATAACTCTATGATAACATATATATATATATATATATATATATATATATATATATATTTATTTTATTTTCAAATAGATATATCAAACAAAAAACATGCAAAAATGTATAGAGAATGGAGAGCTCTGATGATAACGAAACATCAGCACACAAAATAGCACAAAAGATACAGCAAGATGCAAAAAATGGCAATGGCAATATTGATAAATTGAAAGCCAAGGCACATGAAGGTCAATACACAGGTGGGGGTGGGAGTACTACTAATGGAAATGACCTAAAGAATAACATATGTAAAATTACGACATCACATACAAATGCCAAATATGAAACAAAAGATCCCTGTAAAAATAAAGCTGTCCAAGAAAAAGACGGCAAAAACACTTTTAATAGGCTAGCTATAGGAACGAAATGGGAACCACTCAATAATAGTAGCAACATATTTGTCCCTCCTAGAAGAAAATATATGTGTACTGTAAATTTAGAAAATTTAGATTTGAGCAAAGGTAGTCCACTCTGTGGGGGCAATGCCGACAATAAGGGCCAAGATAGGAGTGCCGCCCAAAGTAGTGGTGGTGGTGGTGGTGCCAATGATGTCACATGTAGCGGTTCTACTGGTACCGTTAATGGCAAACTTGTTAGCGACTCGTTCCTCGGGGACGTGTTGCTCACAGCGGTGAAGGAAGGGGAAAGCATAGTACAACATCATACTAATAAGTCCGATACAAATATATGCCGTGCAATGAAATACAGTTTTGCCGATCTTGGGGATATTATACGAGGAAGGGATTTGGTGGAAACGAACAAGAATAATAAGGAGATCGAAAAAAGGTTACAAACAATATTTAAAAACATCAAAGAAAAACATCCTGAGATCAAAAGTAACAGCAACTATAATGGCGACAATAACCTTACAAAACTGAGAGATGATTGGTGGGCAGCCAATCGCGACCAGGTATGGCAAGCCATGACGTGCAAGGCTCCACAAGACGCCAAATTTTTGAAACTGGACATTCTTGGTAAGGAGAATGAATATACACAAGGTAAATGTGGCCACGACGAATCGTATACTCCTGTGGACGACTATATTCCCCAACGGTTGAGATGGATGACTGAATGGGCCGAAAATTATTGCAGGAAAATAGAATTCGACTACAAGGGTATGAAGAGCAGTTGCGATAAGTGCAAGAATGGTAATGGTAAGAATGATGAATGTAAACGGTGCGGCTCCAAATGCAAAAGTTGTTCAGATCTCTGCAAAGTATATAAAGAGTTTGTCAAAGGGTGGAAACCTCAATGGAAAAAACTGAAAGAACAGTACGAAACACTATATGAGAGTAGTGACACTGGTGGTGGTGGTGCTAGTGGTGGCGGTGATGGTAAGGCTTCCACTGATGGTAATGACAAACATCTCAAGGAATTTTTCACACAACTTAAACAAAAGGGTGGCGGCACAAGTGCCGACAAATATAAAGATCTCGTCGAGTACTTGAAAGCAACACGTGGTTTTAGCGATTGCAAATTGGCAAACCAGGAACATTTCGAGGACAGTAAAAGTAGTGAACACAATTATGCGTTCCGAAAATATCCACATGACTACGACAGTCCATGCAAATGTATGGACGATCCGTGCGATGTGGCGGAGGATGCAATAAGTGGTAGTACTACCAAGTGTGGTACTGCCGCCAAGTGTGATGACACAAAGTGTTGCGACAAAACCAAGTGTAGCGAGACGTGTACCGCGTGCAAAGCGTGTGACAAAACACCGTGTAGTGGTAGTACTGCTACAACCACATCTACGTGTAGTGGTGCCACAACCACGTGTAGTAGTGGTGATAGTGGTTGTTGCATATGTGGATGTAAACCCAAAACGTGCAATACGTGGCACTGTGGCAACAACAACGTGAAAGACAAAGATGTTTGTGTCCCCCCGAGGAGACAAAACATGTGTCTAAAACCGCTGGAAAGTGTGGACACGAGTTCTGGTGACCGCCATATGTTGCGTCGCGCCCTGATCCAGTCCGCCGCGATCGAAACGTACCTCCTGTGGCACAAATACCAGAGTTGTAACAACACTACACGTGGTAGCAAAGTTGGTGGTAATGACAACATTTGTGACAACAGAAGTACTGCAACTACCTTTCTTAACCTTTTTCTTGGCCGTAGTGGTGGTTCCAGTAGTGGCAATAGTGTTAGTTCCAAATCTCCCAAACTTGATATTAATGACCCACGAAAATTACAGTGCGGCCTCATCCCCCCTGCGTTCAAACGCCAAATGTTCTACACGTTCAGCGATATTCGCGACATATGTTTGGGGAAAGATATATGTAACGACAGTAACACAATATCAGGTAAGGTTACGAATATTTTAAAAAATGGGAAACCAAGTAGTCGTAGTAGTAGTAGTGGTGGCAAACAAAGTGAGAGTAATGAACCTGACTGCAACAGTAGTGTCACCACAGCCGACCAGTGGTGGCAACATGTGGGCCCAGATGTGTGGAAAGGGATGTTATGTGGTTTGTCGCAACATATTGAAAATGAGGAGAAACGGGAAAAATTCGTGGACAACAGCACGTATGAGTACAAAAAAATGGAATTAAAAGGTACATCCTCCACCCCCCTTACCACGTTTGTGGGTATCCCACAGTTTTTGCGCTGGATGACCGAATGGGCCGACGAGTTTTGCCAAGGACAGAAAAAAAGATATGTGGCGATGAAAACGAAGTGTAAGAATTGTAGTAATGGCACTGGAAAATGTGATAAATGTGAGCAGTGTAAAAAAGCCTGTTGCGACTATTGCAAATATGTTACATGTAAGAAAACTGAATGGGAAAAACTACAAAAGAAATATAAAGAAATATATAAGAAAAAAGATGATACTAATGGTCTTTCTGAGCATGAGAAAGAGGTTGCAAAATACTTGCAACAAATAAGTAATGGTAATCGTGGTGCTAGTGGTGCTAAAGTTGGTCGTAGTGGCACCAACTCCTATGATAGTGCCGCGAAATATGTGAAAAAACAAAACGTTACCCATTGTAAGGAACAAAATAATTTCGACGAAAATAGTGGTAAAGGTGGTACTGGTGGTAATAATGACAAGTATGCGTTCAAGGAGTACCCGAACGACCATGAAAATAAATGTACGTGCAATCCGCCATCAGAGGAGAAGGATAAAGAAAAAGGGAAAGGAAGGAATGGGGTATCAGATTGGAATTATCCAAAAGGAGGAGATGTGCCGGAAACATCATCGGATGAGGAAGAAGAGGAAGAGGAAGAGGAAGAGGAAGATGACGAAGATGATGATGATTTGTGGATTAAAATAACAAGCCTTATTATTTCTTATACTCAATTTGCTGTAAAAATTACACATGAAGTTGTAAAATCTGTTACATGTGATAGTAGTAACAGTAGTGATAGTAGTAACAGTAGTGATAGTAGTGATTCTAGTGATAGCAACAGTAGTAGTGACCAGACACCTGAAGAAGCTCCAGAAGCACCAAACCCAACAACCCCCAATTTGGATGAAGTACTGCCAGGGACAATTATACCTTTATCTGTAGGATTTGTACTTTTTATATTGTCGTACCTATTAAGGAAGGTAATAAATGTGTTTTTGTATGTGTGGGTTTTGTGTGGATATGTGTGTGTGTGTATTTGTATTGGAAAAGAAATATAAAAATCTATTTCTTGAATATAAAAAAAAAAAGAAATATATTTCTTGAATATAAAAAAAAAAAGATAAAAAAGAAATATATTTCTTGAATATAAAAAAAAAAGAGGAAAAAGAAATATATTTCTTGAAGATTAAAAAAAAAGATAAAAAAGAAATATAATTTTTGAATATAAAAAAAAAGATAAAAAAGAAATATAATTTTTGAATATAAAAAAAGAAATATAAAAAAGGAATATATTTCTTGAAGATTTAAAAAAAAAGATAAAAAAAAAAATATATTTTTTGAATATAAAAAAAAAAGAAATATAAAAAAGAAATATATTTCTTGAAGATTAAAAAAAAAAAGAAATAAAAAAAAATATATTTCTTGAAAAAAAAAAAGAAATATAAAAAAGAAATATACAAATATATTTGTTCAAGAAAAACAAAAATAACAAAAAAGCATATAAGAAAATTTATGTTATAAAAAAAAAATTATGAGAAAGAAAGAAAGAAAGAAAAAAAAATTATTAAATTTTTGATAACCAATGAGAAATTTTATTTAAAAAAAAATTGAAAAATTGTGTATAGAAAAAAGAAAAATTCAGTAAAAATAAAAAATGAGAAATTTTCATGAAAAAAAAAAAAAATTCAGTTAAAATAAAAAATAAGAAATTTTCATAAAAAAGAAAAAATAATTTGGAAAAAGAGAAAAACAATTTGTGAAAAAAAAAAAAATAATTTGGGAAAAAAAAGAAAAAAAAATTTTATACAAAAAAAAAAAATAATTTGGAAAAAGAAAAAAATTATTTGGAAAAAGAAAAAAAAATTTTTTACACAAAAATAAAATTTGTGAAAAAAAAATAATTTGGGAAAAAGAAAAAAAAATTTATGGAAAAAAAATATATATTGGTACTATGAGAACTAAATTAAATAAATAGAAAAAAAAAATTTATTTAGAAAAAAAAAATATATATTGATATACTATGAGAAATGGAAAAAAAAAAAAAAAATATATTGAAATACTATGAGAACTAAATAAAAAAATATATTGGTACAATGAGAAATGGAAAATAAAAAAAAAATATATTGATATACTATGAGAACTAAATGGAAAAAAAAAATAAAAAATATATTGGTACTATGAGAACTAAATTGAAAAAAAAAAAATATATTGATATACTATGAGAAATGAAAAAAAAAAAATATTGATACAATGAGAAATGGAAAATAAAAAATATATTGGTACAATGAGAAATGAAAAAAAAAAAAAAATATTGGTACAATGAGAACTAAATCATAAAAAAAAAATTTATTTATAAAAAAAATTAAAAAAATTTATTTATAAAAAAAAAAAAATTTATTTATAATAAAAAAATTTATTTATGAAAAAATTAAATTTATATCCACCTATATATACATATATCCCCCCCTACATATATATTATCCCCCCCCTACATATATATGTTTTTTTTTGTGTAGAAAAAATCGAGGCCAAAAATATCGGTACTTCCCCGACCTTTATATCGAGTGATCGACGTGCCCAACACCGACCATATTCCACAATATTGTGGCAAACGGTACATATATGTTGAAGAAAATGAAACTACCGATAATTCCAGCGACGATAATACCAGCGAGTATGAAGAAATATACCCATATAAATCGCCTAAATACCGAACATTGATAGATATAGTCCTCGAGCCGAGAAATAGACATACACACAACACATATACATCACACAACGACAGTGACACCCACCAAACATGTGACATATGTGGTACTTGTGATATTTGTGGTACACATACCCACACACCCCACCAAACGTGCGACATACGTGATATTTGTGATCCCCACCAAACGTGCGATCCCCACCAAACATGTGACATTTGTTCCACCCACCTGACATATACTCGACGCACCGGTGCCCAAAATATTGCTCGCGAGATATGTACCGTCCACAACTACGATACATGTGGTGATACACGTGATACATGTGGGGACACACCAAGTGATACACATCATACTAGTGACACACATAGTGATATATGTGATACATGTGGTGACATACCTACAAATAAACCTATACATCATCCCCATAATAAACCAAGTGATACACATCATACTAGTGACATACATAGTGATACACGTGATACCCCCATAAGTGACATACCTTGTGACACCCCTACAGATATGTTGGTATCCAACATGATAGAAAGAAAACAATTACATGATACATGTGATGGACCCATAAGTGATATACCAAATAGTGACATATGTGATATACATATAAGTGATAGACATATAGGTGACATATGTGATATACCATATAGTGATATACATATAAGTGATAGACATATAGGTGACATATGTGACATATCTATTAGTGACATACCTATCCCTGATAAAGATTTATGTCGTGACCAACCTATCTATAATAAATGTGGGAACCTCCCAGAACCATACCAAACATCTACTGAAGAAAACCCAAACCAAATATCTACTGTGGATACCCCTATATCTGTGGAAAACCCAAACCAAACATCTAGTGTTGATACACCAAACTGCGTGGAAAAACCAAACTGCGTGGAAAAACCAAACTGCGTGGAAAACCCGAACCAAACATCTACTGAGGAAAACCCAAACCAAACATCTACTGAAGAAAAACCATACCAAATATCTAGTGAGAAAAAACCACCCTCTGTGGAACAATCTACCCATATATATACTGCAAAAGATTTTATCAGCGATACATTGAAGCGTAACCATGGTGATGTATATAATGAAATTCTCGAACGAAAAGTACAGGAAATATACAGTGCAGAAAAACAGAGTGATAGCGACAAACAAAACCAGTCATCACAACTACAACAACAACAAGAAAGTGATGACCAACAAAGTGATAATAGTGTTAGTTCCCAAAGTGATAGTACTGGTCCCCAAAGTGATAGTAGTGGTCAAAAAGTGACAGTGTTAGTTCCCAAAGTGATAGTGACAAACCTAGTAGTGATAGTACTGGTCAACCTAGTGGTACTGTTACTTCCCAACCTAGTGATAATAGTGTTAGTAGTGATAATATTATTCCCCACAACCAATTAACTTCACCAACCCTTGTTTCTTTAGGACTGACCGTTGCAGCCACGTTGGCAACTCTTGGAATCCATGCCGCATCATATATGTTCGAAACGTCTGAAAATAGTCGTACGGAGATATCGCAAGTACCGACGGAATTCCCCAAATATATTGTTCCTATCCAAATACTGTTACTTTTGGGCTCATTGATGTTCTGTTTATTCCTGAAAGTAAGAAATATATAGGTGGGGGTAGATGTGGGGATATATATGTATTGGAAAAAAAATATTAAAAAAAAAAAAATATATATTTCTTTGAAAAAGAAAAAAAAAATATATTTCTTTGAAAAAGAAAAAAAAAATTATAAAATTTTGATAAAAAATGAGAAATTTTGATGAAAAAAAAATTAAAAAAAAATTGAAAAAAAATTGAAAAAAAAAAAAAATTAAAAAAAAATTAAGTTAAAATAAAAAAAAAAGAAATTTTCATTAAAAAAAAAAAAAAATTAAAAAAAAATAAATTTTATTTAGAAAAAAAATGAAAAAAAAATAAATTTTATTTAGAAAAAAAAAAATTAGAAAAAAAATAAATTTTATTTAGAAAAAAAAAATTAAAAAAAAAAAAAAAAATTTATTTAGAAAAAAAAATTAGAAAAAAAAAAATTTTTATAAGAAAATAAAATTAGAAAAATAAATTTTATTTAGAAAAAAAAAATTAGAAAAAAATAAATTTTATTTAGAAAAAAAAATTATATATATTCGTACAATAAGAGTTAAATAAAAAAAAAATTAAATTTATATCCACCTATATACATATATATATTATCCCCCCCAATACATATATATTATCCCCCAAATACATATATATTATCCCCAAAACCCATATATATTGTTCCCCAAAACCCATATATATTATCCCCCATACATATATTATCCCCCACACATACATATTTTTTTCTTTTGTAGAAAACATCCCCGGAAGAAGAAAAAAATCCAGTTCTCCCCAAACCTTTATATCGTTTGATCCAATTAGCGCAACATGTGGCCAACAACCACGATCCACCATATCGTGGCAAACCATACATATATGTTGAAGAAATTACTGGCGACAAAGAAATTCATGAAATAGGGGTGGAACCTACCCCTAAACACAGATCATTGATAGATATTATCCTAGAATCGACCAAAACGGACCTACACAACACACATATACCACACCAAACATGTGATACCCATACCCATGATACCCATACCCATACCCACATACCACAAACGACCCATAATACTTGTGATACCCATGATACCCATACCCATGATACCCATACCCATGATACCCATACCCATGATACCCATACCCATGATACCCATACCCATGATACCCATACCCATGATACCCATACCCATGATACCCATGATACCCATGATACCCATGATACCCATGATACCCATACCCATACCCACATACCACAAACGACCCACAATACGTGTGATACCCATAATACTTGTGACATACCTATCGACCACAACACATGTGACATACCTACAAATAAACCTATATATTATCAACATAATACGTGTGATACACATCATACTAGTGATATACCTTGTGACACACCTACAAATACGTTGGTATCCAACATGTTACAAAGAAAACATATACATAATATATGTGATACACATATACGTGATACACATATACCTGACGTACATATACGTGATACACATATACCTGACATATCTATTGGTGACATACCCACAAATAAACCTATTAATGATAATGGCTTGATCCAACTGAAACAGGGATTTATCCCAAACATTTTACAATGTACAAAAACGGATCTCTCTAATGAAAATACCATTGATGATAATATGTATATGGAGATACAACCTAATATTTTAGATGATATAATGGATGAAAAACCTTTTATTACCCAAATTAAAGATAGATATTTACATGGTGGTTATGATCATATGTATAATATTAATTGGAATGTTCCAACAAACATAAATATGGAAACCAATACTGTGGATGACCCAAAATATGTTCCAAATAATATATATACTGGAACGGATTTAATCAGTGATTCTCTAAGTGACAATATTGATATATATGGTGAGATACTCAAAAGGAAAGAAAAGGAATTATATGGTGGAAATAAAACAAAATATGTGTAGTTACCCCATGTAGTTATTTGATAATATATCTTTAAAAATATATTTTTTGGAGGAACATATATCTTTAAAAATATACTTTTTGGACTAATATGTTGGAACCTTTAGGAGAATATATGATAAGGATATACTTTTTCAAAAAAACCTACCTTTGGAAAAATAAAATATTTTTCCTACCTTTTACATATATATATATATATATATATATAAATATTCATACATATATATATATATATATATTCATACCGATAAAATAAAAACTAATAATTTTACATTCGTAGTTTGTTATGTTTCAATATATTATACTTTTAATAACATTATTGTAATTATTATTTATAATTGCACAATATATATTTTTAATATATATATATATATATAAAATACTATTTAAAACTGTATATATTTAATGTAAAAAATAATATATATGTATAATATACGTATATGTTTTTAGAAAACAAAAAATAGATATATTGAATTATACCATAAAAATATATTAATAAAGAAGATGAAGAAAAAATTTACAGATAAAATTTTTATTTCCAAAAAAAAGTATAACGAAACCATTTTGAAATTAAAAAGTATATATATAAAATTACTTTGCAATTAAAATGCTTATAACATATTCGAAATATAAGTGTTTCACTAGTCATAAATAGGTGCAATTATTATTGTATATTTAATACAATTTATTTTTTTATTTTTTTAAAATTTAAATTATAAATTTATTTCAATACAATTTAATTACACTTTTAATAGGTAAATGTATATTATGAAATAATTAAAATATCTTATTTCATTTTATTATTATTAATTTTTTTTTTAATATGCAATTTTTATATATACATATATAGGAAATTAAATAAAATCAAAAAAAAAAAAAAAAAAAAAATTTTAATATAAAAACAAAATATAAAGAAAAAAAATCAAAACATAATAAAAATTAAAATATTAAAAGAAACATACATATATATACGAAGTTATTTATACACATATTTTGTAAAATAATTTTAAAATTTAATTTTACATTTATATATATAAATATACAAATAATGAAACATAAACCAAATATAAATATAAACAAACATAAATCATTTTAATATAACAAAAAATTAGTTTTTTTTGCGTATTGTAAATGCTATGCCAAACAGTATTTTTATATTATATTTATAACAAATAATGTAATAAACCATAAAAATTATCACCAAAAAAAAAAAAATTAATTTATACCTACAAAAAAAATATTATACATTTTTTGCTAATCTCGTAATCATCAATACGTTGTCGGTAAAATTCATATCATCAATATATTCTTCTGATAATTTCGCTAAATCTCCTTCAGATAATTTTCTATAATCAATAAATGTGTTTATATTGTTTTCGTCCCTTGTTGTAACTTTACTACTTGACGATAATATCTCTTTATCATCGTCATTTGTTTCTTCATAAACAGTACACATATTACATCTATCATTTAGAAATTCTTCATTTTTACCACAATCATCAAAAAATATATCGTCATCTACATATGTCGACATATTAATTTTATGTATATTTTCCATGGCATATCTTCTTAAATTATTCATGACATCCTCGTTAGTTTCGTACAAATAATTCATAATTTTATCTTTAGGTGAAATTCTTGAGGAAATAACTTCACCTAAATACCCATATTTCTTCACATTTAAGTATGCTTCACGAAGATATTTTATTAACATATCACTTGTATATTCCTTAATTTTTCCTGCTACAAAATTTATTAAATATTTATTGAATACGGTATAATATCTTTCCAAGAAACGGATATTGGTAGTAATATAAAAATGAAGATTTTCATAGTAACCATACAAAGCAAATGCTGCGAAAAAACAATTGACGTACATGAACGTGTTAATCAATTCTATGTAAAAATTTCTATTAAAACTATGAACTGACGGTTTGCGTTCGTACGTCTGTTCTTTTATATGCTGAGTCTGTTCTTTTATTGCAGGACCAAATCCTCCAGGAAAATGTTTGCCTGCATCAAGGTATAAATTTGTGAAAAAATAAAAAAAAAAACATGTGGAGATTAGCTGAGGTAGAGAGTGATCAAAAAAAAATTTTTCTGGGGAAGTACTTCCACCAGATTTACCACTAGGGCTACTTGAACCTTCGGAACCGGTACTTTGACAACCTGCAGCTTTCTCATCGTGAAAATGACACATCAACGCATCATTGCCTGCATATACACTCGAATAACTAATTCTCATTAGTAGATAATATGTAGCTACGGGAAAAAATTTTCTGAAAATAAATTGACCTACTTTTTTTGACGAATAGAAATTCGCACTTGCAACAGCCTGATATTCGCATAAAAGACTTAAATTTTTATAATTTAACATATCGTACATTTTGGATCCTAGCATGAAATAGTTTGAGAAAACGAACGTTTTTCCATATTTTAATTGCGTTATAGGTTTTTTCGCATATGGTGGCAACAAACTGTTAGTCATACTATCCATGAAACTTCCGTTATATACATATGCAAATGTAAGAAATGCGGACGTACTTGTTGCTACCTGGATATTTTCACTTAACCCATACGCTTTGTCCAACTGGTTTGCATTATTGCTTAACATTGTTGAAAACAACATTTGAAATGCTGCAAACATCGTTTTTGCAAAATATCTCGACGCCATAGAATTATGTATTTCGATTTCTCGTATTTTTGTGTTTAATTTCGAATAATTATTTGCCACATTCATGAAAAAAACATTATTCACGCTCTGTAAAAGTGTATATGTAAGTGGATGGGTGGGGGTATATATGTATATATGTATGATTGTATGTATATATATATATATATATATATATATATTTATATATATGAATATTAGTATATATAATATATATTAATAATTATATGCATATACATATTCATATAAATATATATAAATACACAAATATATATACATATGCACACACATGTTTTTATTACCATTTTGTCGTTTCGTCTTTGTTTACGGTAACTATCTTCAATTTTTCTAAATAATAAATAAACAGTTTGTAGAAATGACGTATCTGTAAATATATCTGTATTGAAATTATAAATGGAAAACAGTTCGTCCACCACTTCTTTCAATATTTCTTTATGTATTTTAAATCCGTATATAATACCATAGTTATAAAAATTTACAGAATTCCCCATAATACTATGCAAAGTATAATAGATTCTGTCTATTACTTTTCTATATGTTGGCGTGGCAGTCAAATATTTTCTCATATTAAATATATCTGCAAAAAATAACACGTCGTCAAAATGTTTTTTATATTGATCGAGCGAATCTCGCATTAACATTAATTTATTATTAATATTATAAATATTATGATATTTATATAAATTTTTCACATGTCTCTGTTCAAAATACATATCGTACGCGCATTCGATTAACGATTTCAACACTTTGTTCCACTGATTCATTTTTGGCGGTTCAAATTTATTTGATAAAACTTTATCGTGTAAATCTTTTCTTACATATGGGTTTTGATAATTTGAAAAATAAAAACCTGCGGGCGAACTGATCATCCATTCTTTAAATTGATGTTCAAGAATTAACGATAAAGGATATGATCGCGGTAATCCTAGAGGTGGTTCATTAAGTTGATGGAAAAAATCCAATTGTAAAAATGAATTCACATGGACCAAAAAGGTCAGAGAGTTTTTCATTTTCTCTAAAGTATCACTTTTCATCATTTTCTCCAATTCTGTAAACAAGACGGTGTATAAATATATATGTTACAATATATATACAGATATATATATTTGTGACAATATATATATATATATATATATATATATATATATATATATGAAGAATTATACCAAATATATATATATAAAACCACAACAAATATGTGTATATTTATGTTTTACCTTCTACTAAATTGTTTGGAATGTGATTTCTAACATATATAGTATAATATTTTTTTATAGGGGAAGGGAACCAATAGTTCGTGACAATAGTTTTGTTGAACGTATCTTCATCCTTTATATTTAAATACATTGCTTCAGCGATATTTTTGTTCGCAATATCTGTAGGAAACATATATATATATGTATATATGTCTATATATATTCATATCTATATATCTATATATGTACCTATATAGGTACATATATTTATATGTATATGTATATTTTTATTACTTTTGAAACTTGTAAGTCGAAATAGAAATAGGAACGTGTACCAGTTTATATCATGTGATAAAAAATTACTGTAATCTTGATATATATCTAACGTTCTCATTAATGATGAAACTTTTTGTATTTTTAGCCCTTTAGTTAAATATACGTAAAATTTCTGTATCATCGAAGAAGAGTCATCGAATTTCACTGGTAATATTATAAAAAAAGAAATAACAATAATGATAAATATTAGCAAAGTGAAAAATAGTATGTATATATATATATATATATATAAACTACGTCATTTTCTTATATTACTGCTAGAATATAAAAATGTTCCTTTACACAAATCACATTTTGTTATATCATTAAGGAAATTACTATCTTTTGATAGTGCATATCGTTGGTCATCATGACATTTTTCAATACCTATTAAATATATATATATATATATATGTATGTATATAATAAATACATAAAATATAATTCATATATACTAATTCGTATATATATATATATATATATATATATAAAGTTATTTTTATTTACATTGTAATAATTTCTGAAAAATTTTGGTAAACTCTTTTTCTTCCGTAAAAGACATTTCGACAGCTAAATAAAAAGTAAAGAATCATAATGTCATTTATATTATTTCTTTAATTAAATATACACACACATATATATATATTTCCTTACCGTTATAATATCCTGGTAAATAAAGTGATGTTACGTACGCTCTTGTATCATGATCTATTAAAATAATATAAATAATAAAATATTTATATTAGGATATACGAAATTATACACATGTATACATATATTTAAATATGACATTATACGTATATATATATTTCATTACTTAAAAGTCCAGTCAAATTTAATAAATGGACATATAATATTTTTTTTGTTCCATATGAACTATAACGTTTCATGAAATAATAATAATTTAAATATAAATTATATGCATTTATTTCACGATTAGATCCTTCTTGTTCGGGAAAAGTGTTTTCTTCGTTCGCTTCTTTTTTAAATTGATTCGTATGATAAATTATACATTCTTTAGGATCATTACACATATATGAAAAGAAATAATCTTTTATATATTTATGTTCCATCATACCATGTATATCAAAATCAGTGTCCTGTGTAGTTTTCATTATTTCTAACTGATATTTATTAAAATAATGTACTAGATATTCCAAAATATTACATTCCATAGATGTTTTTGATCTGCCCAATTTTAAATACGTTTTTCTACGTTTTTTTTCTGAGTAATAAACAGATTCTTGGTCACACATCATATCAATAATTTTAAATCTATCAGACATAGAGAATTCTAAAATTTTCTGCCAACTAAAAAATTTAATGCTTTTGGCTTCGAAATAATTTTTGTAATTTTTTAGTGCTAATTTTAATATTGTAAAATGTCCCAATGCTACAAAAAAAAAATATACATTTGTGCGGTTGTATATATATATAATTATTAGTGTATATAGGTGGATTATAAATATATGACTAAATAAATATATGAACAAGAAAAATATATAAACAAACAAACAAATTTATACATATTATGCATATTTTATTTTTACCTATAAGATGTGGACCCAAATGATTAATCAAACCTAATCCGTACTGATTTGTTATATCATCTAAAGCTTCCATAAAATTTATATTTGAATTTGTCGTAAAAAAGAAATCCTTTGTTTCCATTACATCTATTTTATTAGAATCTAGAATAAGTGCTTCCCTTTTGGTTTCTATTTCCTGTGATGTTTGATTATCATATACACGAGTTAATAAATTTTTAAAAGGCGATAATAAATTACTAAAAAATGTCTCATGGTCACCAAATGGATTTGTTCCTTTCCTTTGAACATGATTGTTTTTAAATACATCATTTAATTCTTCAAGGGCATTTTTTAAATCATTATTTTGTTTGTATGAATTTAATGGTATAAGCATTAATTTTATTGTTTTCAATGTTCGTACAATAAATATTTTTTTTTTTATTATATCTGAAATATTAGAATTATAAATTTCTATTAATTGTTTTTTCATTAAATGTTCGTATTTTACAATATCGTGAAATGATGATTGAACAGTAGGTATGACGAATTTTTTATTATTCGTATTTCTAAAATTTTTTTGTTTAAATGTCGATATATCTAACAATTGTTCTCTTCCTTCTTCAATAACAGGATATTTTAATTTATCTTTTTCTAAAGATTCTAAAATTAATTTTTCTAATATTGTTAAATTCTTATGTAGTTCATCATTTCCAATCATCGATTTTAATTGATGGATATTTTCATTATAATTTAAAGTTTTACTAACAGTTTCATTTTGTTTTTCATTTATTGAACATATTACATTTTCATTTAAATATAAAATAAATATTAGAATGAAAAAAAATATTTTAACAAATGAAACCATTTTTTACTATTTATTCTTATACTTATTTCATTTTTAGTTATATGATAGTATTAATGTGTACTCAAATATTTTTACAATTTATGTTTTAAAAATAAACGTACAGCAAAAAATAACCCAGAATATACATATATAAACTAAAACGTCTATTCAAAAAGGAGTACACAAAAATATTATGTATATTAGTATATACGTTTGTATATATAATTGAATAGTATTTTTTCAATGATATATTTTTGAATTTACACATATTTCTACCATACCAATTATGAACATTTTTATAATTTCACCTATTCACAAGAAACCAATTATAAACAAAAGAACAGAAATATATAATAAATATGAAATATAAGTCAAATTACCCTATTTTATATTCTTTTACATTTCTAATAATGCATAATTTTGCATAATTCGTAAATTCTTTTTTTCAAATGAACATGTAATTTAATTATTACAAATATAAAAATAATTTAATTAATACAATTAAATATATAATATAAATAATACAATCAAAAAAAATAATTTAATTAATACAACTACATAAATAATTTAATTAATACCAATGAATATGTAATATAAATAAAAAAATAAATATCATAAAATAATACAAAATATATAACATGAAATATATAACATAAAATAGATAAAAAAAGAAAAAATTATTAAAATAAAATAAAACGGAAATATAGCCGAGAATACTAAAAATTAAAAAAAAATATATTACATTTCGTTCCATTTTAATATCGGTACGGATACAAACTAATAAACAAAGAAATTAAAAAAAAAAAAATTTTAATTAAATTATTTTAAAAAAAATAAGACATTATATTTTCAGAAAAATCATTTTTGTCAATTTAAAAACGAATAAAATTATTAATACGAATAATTAAAATATGTATTTTTTTTTTTTTTCGGTTTTATTATTTTGTATCATTATTTTATTTTTTTATTTTTTTTTGGTTTTACATAATTTCCTATATATGTATATATAAAAATTTCATATAAAAAAAAACATATATAATGAAAATAATAAATTTATATTATATATTTTATTTATTTCATAATATACATTAACTCTTAATAAAAAAAATAATTATATTGAAATAAATTTATATATTAAAATTTTTAAAAATAATAAAATAAATTGTATTATATAGTTAATAATAATTGCACCTATTTATACATAGTGGAATATATATATATATATATATATATTATTAATATATTTCGTACATGTTATAAACGTTATTAATTACAACGTAATATTATAAATATATATGCGCTTAAAATTTAAAATATATTCGTTATTTTTTTGGAAATAAAAATTTTATCTGTAAACGTTTTTTTTTTTCCTCTTTGTTAATATATTTTTATAGCATAATTCAAATTTTCCATTCATTTCTCGAAACATTTTCATATATTATATAAATTATTTATGTTTTGCAAAAACTCTATTCATATTCAATTTCTATTTGTACAAAAATTTATATGTATATATTTATTTATTTATTAAAAATATGTACTGTGTAATTATAAATAATAATTACAATAATGCTTTTAAATGTATATTATAATCAAATAGAACAAACAAAACAAATGTAAAATCAATTATTATTTTTCTTTTTATTGGTATTAGAATTATATATATATATATATATACATATTCATATATATTTCTTCATTTCATATTTGATATGAATTACATTACTCATTCATAATTATATGTAAATGTCATATAATAATTAGATGGTTTTATATTTTTATACATTTTTTTATTTTTTTATTTTTGTTATATAATTTTTTCAGTTATATATTTTTACAGTATATTTATTTAAAATATGAATAATTTTTTATTTTATAATAATATTTTGTTAAAAATGATATATATATATATATATATATATATATATATTCAAAACATAATTAGACAATATTTTTTGTGTAATTTATAACTGTTTTAACATTATATATTTTTATATAAACTATAAATTATTATATATTTTATTATATTTGATAAACAAGGCAAATAGTTTTAATTAGGTGGTCTCTATATATATAAAATTTAAACATATATATTTATTCAATATAAAATATACATTTTATATAAATATTATAGTATAAATAATATAATATATATGTGCTTGCATATGTATAGTGTTCAAAATTTTCATTAGTTATTATTTATACCATATATATACAAAGAGCTGAATATCATTTCTTCTTTTATTTTTTTCACTCAAACTAATCATAATGCATTTTTATTAAATAACATTTATTATAAATACGTACAATTGTTTGTTTTAATAAATGTCCATACGTTTATATAATATATATAAAAAAAACCTATATTATAATCTATATATATTTTTAAAATAAATAAAAATATAAACATGTACAAGAACATTTATGTACTTATATATATATATTATTGTTATTATTATTATCATATATATATATATATATATATATATATATATATATATATTTATTTATTTATATTCTCCTAAAAAATTATAATTCTACTTATATATGATACATAATTTATTTTATAAAATTCAATATATCTTAAAAAATTTTACTATTAGTATTTTTTATATATAATATTGTTAAATATATATTTCATTAAAAATTTATACCTACATTTCCATAAATACAAGGGTTGTTCAATTTCTTTTAAGAGTTCTTTTTGGTGTTTTTCTAGTAATTCTTTTATAAATATTTTAAAATGATTTAAGAATGAATAAATAAATTTTAATATATCATCAAGTGCATGTTTATCATTAATTAATCTAAAAAAAATTTTAGTGTGTTCTATCTCTTCACTTGTTACTGCTTTAAGAATTTTTAAAATATGTCCTTTCAATGCATAGTTATATACAAACTCTTTATGACCAGAGTGTTCAACCCTTTCACTAAAATCATTATCTAAATATTTCTGTATTGACGCCTTTAACTTTTTCTGTATATCATCCAAACCTTCTTTTCCAACAGCAAGTGTGTGAGTCCATATATTTCTAAGATCTTCTTTTGAGGGACATACTTCTAATGAATTTAGAACATCAAATAATTCCTTTTCTGTTAAATTCTTTGATATATCATTATAATTTATATTATTCATAGAACTATTACTTTTATTTTCCATATTATTATTTTGAAGATCATTATTAGTACTATATATATTTTCCTCTACTTTTTGTTCATTACTTTTGGTATTATTTTCATGGATTATTGTTTTATTTACATCTCCTTTTTTATCATTTATATTTTTTTCCTTTTTTGAACCCTTATTATTTTTTTCTACCTCACATAAATTTCGTATATACACATTACATTCTTTAGCTATTTCTAAGCGCTTATTTTCTAACGAATTCTATATAAAAAAAAAATATATAACATATATATATATAATATAATACATATTTTATAGTAAATTAATTTATAAAACTAAATAAATAATAACAGATAAAATTTATTTCATCAACTTACATTTAAAAAAATATAATAAACTCCAATTATATACAAACTTAAGCAAAGAAACCTAAATGAGTTATAACGTAATTTTCCTTTTTGATTCACATCCGCACTATAAAAGGTGAAACTAATACAAGTTTTTTTATTCATATTATTAAAACCTTACTATGTTTTTGATTAATATATAAAAAATGAAATTATAACAAATAATAATATGTATATATATTCACAATTAAATAAATAACAGAATTTATAAAAAATATATAATATAATATAATATAATATAATATTTACATATAAATATATTTATATTTCTTATTTTATTTTAAATAATTATTAAGATTATATAATATAAATTAATAAAAATACATATTTTATATTACACTAATTTCACATATGGTAATAAACATATATTTAGTCAGACGACAAATAATATTTTATAAAATGGAAATTATAAGTAAATGAGATATACATATATGTAGATATAATAGGTTTAATAAATATTAACAATTACTGAATATATAATTAATAAAATAAAATAAAATAAAAAAAATTCAATTCTATTACATAATAATACTTTTTTTTTATTATTTATGTATTAATTGTGTTTTGAGTTGTTATGTAAATTCTTCCTCTATACCGTTTATTTATTCGTTGAATAATATAGATAATAACTACCTATTTATTTTATATTTTACACTTTTACTATAATAAATAATACTTTTATTATATATCTATATATATTTTACATAGTTTTATATATATATATATATATATATATATATATATATATATATAATTATATAACAACAAATATATATTTAAATCGAATAGTTCAACTCAAAAATATAAAAAACTGATATTATATTAAAATTTACCAAAAATGTAAAACGAGTTAATGTCCATTTTCTATTTTTTTTCTTTTTTTTCTTTTTTTTTTTTTTTTTCCTTAATACTTTATAAGATATTAACATTTATAAGATAAATTATATTTCCTATAATAATTATAATATACATTATATTATGCAAAACAAAAGGATACAATATAAATGTTCATATTATAATAATATTATAATTATTATTTAATATATATTTATCATTTTAGAAAACTCCACTGTGTAAAATATTATGTTCATATTATAAGATTATTATAAATCTGTAGATATACAAATATTTCGTGTTCAAGTTATTTTGTACTTTTTTTATAATAATAATTAAATATATAAATTATATTTTATTTAATATATTTCAATTATTAATTAATATAGATTTGATTTCATTTAAAGGTAGGAATAAAAATAATAAAGAGTTAACATAACATTTTATATTACGCAGGATATTAAAATGTAAAATAACAATAAATATTTATTAAATATATTATAAAAATAAAATGATAAGAACAAATATTATTAAATAAAATTATATGTATTTGTATTCATTCATATTACATGAATATTATTGTGATTTCAATAAATTATTAATAGAATATAAATAATAATAATATTATATATTTTTTATCTTATACATATTACAATGTGTAATAAAATAATATATTATATATATATATATATATGTGCTGATTTGTTTTCGAAAACATCTTTCATTTGTTTCGATAATATATTATAATCCACATCGATATAATATATATCATTACCAATTTGATATAATACTTTTTTATATTTAAAATTGTAATAAACCAATAAATTAAACTACATGTTTTCGATCAAATTAAAACTACATAACATACAGACAAATGTTATTCACAAAATAAATAAAATTATATATATACCATTGATATGTAAATATAAACGTGTTTACTATAACCAGTTTACTTTTCCATAATTATTTATGTCCCTTTAATTATAATATTTTTGAGGGTATTTTTCTTTCTTTTATTATGAACGTTCTTAACAAGGTTTAAAGTTAATTAATTTTTTTTTTTTTTATATTATTATTATTAAATCCTTCATTTAAAATATTTCTGTTGTATAATTTTGTTTACATTAATAATTACATCGAATACTAATTTATCATTACAATATAAACATATTGCTTTTATAATACATATATTTATATATGTTAATATAATACAAATGGGTCGTGTTTCTTAATATATTAAATAAAATATAAATATGTTCGAGAATATTTTGAACATCTCACAATAATATTCTCAATATATTTAAACAACTATATTATATTTCACAAAAAATAGAGAAAAAATATAAGTATATAATCTATTAAAAATAACAAACAAAAATTATAAAAAATCAAATATTTTTACTTTATACTGTAAAAACAAATATGTTTAAATATATGCATATAGCACTTCTATCATAGTACGATATTAAAATAATTAATAGAATGAATTTATTATTTTTTTTATATAAGTTATTTTAAATATATTTATTCATATTACATATTTATTAAAATATATATACATGAAAGACTACTTAGAAAGATGTATGTAATAACCAATATAATTTTTTTCCTATTGATAAATTTTTAAAAATTATACACGTGCTATAATATTTAGAAATACAAAAAAAAAAAGAAACTTAAATATAAAATAGGTTTTTTTTTTTTTTTTTTCTTGTAAATATAAATAATTAAATATATTCTTTACAGAATATCATAGAAAACCAAAAAAAAGGAATGAAAAAAAATACTTTTCTATGAACAAACATATATTAATTATTAATCAAAATAAATAATATACATTAAACTTGAAACATTTCATATATAATATATAAATATTTGTATACAAAAATTATCTTAAAAAATATAATACATAAAAAAAAATAAATAAAATAATAATTAAAAAGTAATGTTAAAAAAAATAATTATTTATTTACTCATTTAGTAAATTACATTTTAACAAAATATTTATATTATTTTAGTTTATATATTTATTCATAAATAACATATTTTTATTTTTGCAAAATCATCTTAATGATTGTACCACATGTCTATTTGGATTAGGTCTATTAATTTGGTTAGGACCTCTTCCATTATGTTTTGAATAATCATTTTGTACTGGAGATTTACTTACTGTATTTTGTAAAAGAGTTTTAGCTTGTTTATTTTGTTGAGGTGCTCTATTTTGTACATTTTGTTGAGGTGCTCTATTTTGTATATTTTGTTGAGGTGCTCTATTTTGTATATTTTGTTGAGGTGCTCTATTTTGTACATTTTGTTGAGGTGCTCTATTTTGTATATTTTGTTGAGGTGCTCTATTTTGTATATTTTGTTGAGGTGCTCTATTTTGTATATTTTGTTGAGGTGCTCTATTTTGTACATTTTGTTGATGTGCTCTATTTTGTACATTTTGTTGAGGTGCTCTATTTTGTATATTTTGTTGAGGTGTTTTTCCTTCTACATTTCCTTCAATGAACTTGTCTTTTACCATTTGTTGAATTGATTTAAGTGTTGTGTTATTTTTCCTATTCCCTGCTTTTTCTACTTTATCTTGAGATGTATTTGTATTCGTAACAATCTTCTTGTTATATTGTATACCCTTGATTTTAAAATATTTGTCTTTAAATGCTTTTGTCCTTTTATTCCTTAAAAATAATAAACCTGGGAATGGCAATGAAAAAAATGCACACGCTCCACCTATTATACCACAAACCACACCAGCAGAAGATCCATACGCAATACCTGCTATTCCTAAGGCTATTGTAAGGATAATAATTAGTCCAAATGTTACCATCATAGTTTTACTTAATATAGAATTTATACGATGCGTTTCCATAAAATCCTTAAACATAGGTGCCATAATAGAACAATATTCATTTTGTTTACTATATTTTTCAATAATTGTATATATATCACTTTGATGAAACTTATCCATTTCATCAAAATATAAATTCATAAGTTCTTTCATTCGATATTTTCTTGTTAAATTTTCATCTGCATCTTCATATTCTGCTTTCAAAATATCATTTATTGTGCTTTTAATAACTTCTGATTTTATAGAAGGTATTTGTATTTTGAATTTATCTTGAACTAAATTAATTTTTATTTTATCTAATTTGGTTAAACCTTCCTTTTGTTCTGCATCTTTTTTTAAAGGATCTTTTGGTTTCATTTCTTCCTTTAACAAATCTGTTGGTTTGGGTTCCTCTTTTTTTAAAGGACCTTTTGGTTTCATTTCTTCCTTTAACAAATCTGTTGGTTTGGGTTCCTCTTTTTTTAAAGGATCTTTCCGTTTCGTTTCTTCCTTTAACAAATCTGTTGGTTTGGGTTCCTCTTTTTTTAAAGGATCTTTCGGTTTCGTTTCTTCTTTATTTTGCAGATTTGGTGTTTTACTTTCTTCTTTTTTTAAAGGATCTATTTTTATTACTTCGTTTTCTTTTAATATATCGTTTTTTTTTATTTCTCCTCTTTTTAAAGTATCTGGCGATTTTTTTTCCTCTTTCTTAAACGTATCTTGTACTATTATTTTATCTCGTCCTAAATTATCTGGTATTATTATTTCATCCCTTTTTAAGGTATCTTGCGATTTTATTTCATCTTTTTTAAAAGACTCTTGACATATTATTTTATCTTGTCTTAAATTATCTTGTATTATTATTTCATCCCTTTTTAATGTATTTTGAGATTTTATTTCATCTTTCTTAAAAGAATCTTGTATTATTATTTTATCTTGTCTTAAATTATCTTGCTGTTTTATGACATCTACTTTAGGTGTATCTTGTATCATTATTTCGTCCCTTTTTAAATTATCTTGCGCTTTTGTTACATCTCTTTTTAAAGGATAATGTGATTTTCTTTCTTCATTGCTTAAATCATCTCCTTGTTTAACCATATCCTTTTTTAAAGGATCATATGTTTTTCTATCGTCTCTTCTTAAATTATCTTGCGTTTGTGTTACATCTCTTTTTAAAGTATCGTATGGTTTCTTTCGTCCCTTCTTAAATCATCCTCTGGTTTAACCATATCCTTTTTAAAAGGATCATATGCTTTTCTTTCGTCTTTTCTTAAATTATCTTCTGCTTTAACCATATCCTTTTTAAAAGGATCGTAAGGTTTTATTTCATTTCTTTTTAATGAGTCTATTTCCTTTTTAGCCTCTGTTACGAATGGATATTTTTGAGTTGCTTTAATTTCTAATGGTTTCTTTTCTATGGATTCAATTTTTAGCTGTTTATTTTCTTTTATTTCTTCTATTTTTTCTTCTTTATCCTCAGGTAGTTCAACCTCCATATATTCTACTTCTTCATCGTCATCCACCTCAACTTCAACTATTTCATATTCTACTTCTTCATCATCATCCACCTCAATTTCAACTACTTCATATTCAATTTCTTCATCATCATCCACCTCAATTTCAACTACTTCATATTCAATATCTTCATCTTCGTCTACTTCAATTTCTTCATATTCAATTTCTTCATCATCATCCACCTCAATTTCTTCATATTCTACAACTTCCTCTTTTTTTTCTTTTTGTCTTTCTTCAACTTTTATTTCTTTCTTTTCTGTAATGTTAGATTTTAAAATTCCCCTTTCCATTAATTTTTTAGTTATAGGATCGTTATCTAGGTTATTACTTAACAACGTTTGTTGTCCTCCTACGGAACTACCACCTGATAAATCTTTTATTAATGTTTGCCTAAGTATGTTCACTTGTGTTGGTGACAATTCTCCTGTTTGTATCAAAATCCTCGGATGTTTATTTCTTATAAAAGTAGAATTACATACATTTTGCTTATTATATTTTATTCCAAACTGTGAAAAAATATATATATATATATATATATATATATATATTTGTGTATATATTAAATTATACTAAACAAATACATATATAAAGATAATTGTTTTTATAAAAATTATTTTCATTCAATCGATATTATTATTATTTTTTTTTTTTTTTTTTCTATCTTACCTTATTACAAACAATTAATATTACACATAATATCGTGCATATATAATAACGAATTTGAAAGAGATAGTTTTCTTTTTTTATTATTTTTCCACATGATTTATTGATATACATGATTTATGTTATCATAACTTTAGTCTTTTAATTGTATTTTATATATGAATAGAAATTAATTTCTTCAATAATATCATATATAAAAATATTTATTATAACTATATATATTGTAATTTTTTATTTAAAAACATGTTCATTTAATAAACTATATAAATATAAAAAAAAAAAAAAAAGTAATAAATAAACAATGAAAATTATAATTTTTCAAAAACAAAATTTAATTATAAATATGTACATATATATTTCCTTATATTTGAAAACATTCTTTAAAATATATACTAATAGTATATACATAAATGTATTATATATATATATATATATATATATTACATTCTATAATTAATTTATTAGCTTTAATTTAAAAGGTTATTTTAAACCAAATATTATTAATCATCCAAAAATAAATAATAATATAATATATCATATAATAAAATTATTATAGATTAATTATTTATTTCATTATTCTTAAAATATACTTTTTTTTTTTTTTTTTTTTATTAAAAATAAAAAATATATTATAAATAAAATATATATATATAATACAGATCGAAGAGAACAAACAGAAAACCATTTTTTGGTTGTATATTTTTATTTTAATTTCTGGACGAAAAAAAAAAAATATATATATATATATAATATATTATTAGATATAATAAATAAATATATCAATAAAATATAGAACATTTATTAAAATATTTTTCTTACGTAATTAATATAATATTTAATATTTTATTTCTTATGTTAAAAAAAAAAATTATAATAATAATAAAATAAAAAAAAAATAATCGATGATAGCTCGATTATTATTATTATTTTTTTTATTATTTTTTAAATCTTTACTTAATAACCTTGCAAAATTATAAAATTATAATATTATCTTTTATAAAAGCATATGAATAAAACATTATTTATATATTAAAACATATTAATTAATTCTAATTATATATATATAAGGTTCAAAAAACCAATAATTGTAAAAATAAATTTAGAGATAAATATATTTAGCTATATATATATTATATATAACCTTAGATAATAAACATATAAAATTATATTCAAATTAATACTTTAAATTTAATTCAACGTACGTGCATAAAATAATAATAATACAAAATATATTTATATAAATATTATATTGTATATATATATATATATATATATATTTCAAAAAATTATAAAAAAAATATATATTAGAAATACAGGTTTATATATATTAATTAAAAATTATGAATAGACTGGAGCAAGTATTTTTTTTAAGCATCATGAATTTTTTTTTTTTTATTTAAAAAAAAAAATATAATATATAAAAAAACATACGGATAAATAAAAATATTCCTTCTATAAAATAATTAATTTCATTTTAATGCATCATATAAAAATATGTAATTGAAATAATTCATTTTTATTATAATATATTAATATAATAATTATAAGACTTAATTTTAATAAATATAAAAAAATTATAATTATATATATATATATAATGTTTTTAATTAAAGATAGAATATTTTATAAAATAATTTATATATTTAATATTCTTAAAAAAAAAAATTAATCATTATATACATTTTTTTTATTTTTATTACTAATAATATAAAATTTTACAAATATTATTTTTCTGATCATTCAAATATTTCTAATATATTTTAAAAAAATAAAACTATTATTTTAAATATATATATATATATATATATTAATATATACATCGTTTTTTAATTATTATTATTCCTTAAAATGCTTGTTCTAAAAAAGGTGTTGGTTATTTCCCCTCTCTTCTATTATATATTAACTCCTCAGAATGTAATATAATTAATATATGTGATATTGCTGTTTTATATTTATTAAAAATTTATTATAAATGAATAATATAATATTTTTTTATAGTAATATTTATATATATTTATTTATTTACAGGATATTCTACAAATAGATATTCAAAAACAAGACAGCACATTTAATGAAACAAACATAATACCTTTTCGATCACTATCTCAATCCTCCATATCACGTCCTCCGCAAAGACATAGAAAGGAAAAAATAAATGAAACCACTGAACATTCTTCTAGTACCCATAATGTAAATACTGAAAGGACACAAAATGAGGATTCCCAATCAACATCTCTTAAAAATCGAAGAGAAAAATCATCAAAGACTAATCCAATAAAACCAACTAAGAGCAATGAACAAAGATATAACACACGTCAATCAAATAATGTAGATAATAAAACAGATATCTTTTATATGTTAAGTCGTTCCAGGTTGGAATATGCCTATCAGTTAATAGATACACTAGATCTTAAAAATCATGTCAAAAATGATTTTAAAGAATTCATATATTTATATATTACGAACAAAAATTCAAAAAAACAATATGAATTATACAGATCTATTAAAAGACATATTAAAAAATACATTAAGCACCCTCAACTTAGTTCCCTTATAGACTTTCAAACTGTTGAAGAAGATCTTTATTATAAATATTACCCAGATAGACAAAAATATAAAGAAACAATTTTATAAAATAATATATAGTATAAATGTTATAATTTAAAATATATATATATATATATATATATATATATTATATAAATACATATGTATGTAAATTAACAATTTGTTAATATAATTTCTATTTCTTAATTAATTTTCCAGAATTTTTCTATTAAAACAATGTATATTTCGTTAAAAAATACACCGGTGTTTTGATTTAAAACTAAATTCATATAACAAAGAGTAAAAAGTAATTAAGAATTTGTATATAATCATTTATAATAATATTATATGTGGAAAAATAAATAATAAAATATATGGCAGAAAATAATATTTTTATATAATTCTTTTAAAAATATTTCAAATATATGATCATTTATATATACCATTATATTATAAGATTTTTATTTTTAAACTTTTATATTTTTTATAATATACTAAAGTAATATATATAATATATATATTAATATCCATTTATTAAAATTAGGAACATAAATTATATAAAAACAAAAATATTTTAAAAAATTAATCCGATTATACACACTTAAATGCAAAACATTATATTTTTAATATTTTGTCCTTTTTTGCTTTTTTATTAATTATGTATATTTCAAATTATAAAATAGGAAAACAAATCATTAAATATATTATATTATATTATATAAAAATAAATATACAAATTAATAATGATTCAATTGAAAATATTTTATTATATATATTTTTTCATTTAATTTAATGAAAAAGAAAAAATAATAATAATAAATAATAATGTATTTCATTTTTATACACAAATAAATATTGTTTTTCTTCAATTATTGATTACAAGATATTTTTCAATATAATCATATGGGTATAATAATACATTTTTTACTAATAAAATGTATATATATGCTAAATATATATTTCCTCTTTTTATTATTGTTATTAGAAAAATATATAAATTATCACTTAAATTGATATAATAGTTTAAATAGTTATAATTTTTCTTTTAATATTTTAAAATCTAATATCTTAATTGATAATATGCTTCTTCTATTTATTTTATAAAAGAACTAATTTCATATTATTTAAATGAAACCAATACGTGTTATATATATATATATATATATATATATATACATATTATGGATGTATTATTTGTTTTATACTTAAATTTGATGTTTTTCATTATTTATAATATCATAATATTCTTTATATATACTCAAGATATATTTTGTATAATTTTTTATTTTCTTGAATAATTAACATATTTCTCAAACAAATCATGAAACTTCTCTATATAATTTTCATATTCTTTTTTCTTTATATAATCAGAATATTCTCTATATAGTTTAATTAATTTTCTGATTTCCTTTATTTTCTTTTCTTTTTTTAGAATTTTATAAAAACTCCGACTAAAAACACAATCCTCACATGCTATTTTAATAACACATTGAATCTTAAAATCATTCCAACCTTTTGAATTCATATTTTAAAATTTTTTGATTTCATTGATATTTATATGGTGCTTATTATAATTATTCATATAATATTCTGTATAAGCTGTTAATTTATCTATAAATTCATCTATTTCTCCTCTATTTATTCCAACCACATGACACCATATATTTATAAGGTTATTTCTTGGTGTTTTTTCATTTATAGTTTCAAGAATAGCCAATAATTCTTTCCTATTTAAATGATTTGTAAGATCATTATAATTTATAACTTTATCTTTAATATTTTCTTTATCAGAACTAAGATATTTTAAGAGGTTTTCCGTATTTAAATCTTCTTTTAAAATACTTCTTATTTGTTCTACTTAATAACTCTTCATTAATTAAAATGTTACAATTATTTTTATTATTTTTTTGTTCATTTGTACCTTCCAATTTATTTTTTAATTTTGTATCCTTTTTTCTTCCTCTACTACCCCTTTGTAAGTCATAAAGTTTCCTTTGATGTATTTCAGATGATTTAATCGATGATACTTTATTATTTCTATCATTTGATAAATTTTATAAAAAATAAAAATAAAAAATAAAAATAAAAAATAAAAATAAAAAATAAAAATAAAAAATGTTATAATAAAACATAATGATCAAATGTAATCGTAAATTTTAAACATAAAAGGGGTAATATATATATTTGTTTATTTATTTATTTATTTATTTATTCACTTACTAATATTCCCATACACAATATTCCTATAATAACTACAAGAATACATTTGAAAAGAAACCACTACATAACAAAATTATTATCCATGTTCTTCATTTATTTTTTATATATCGTGTAAAAAAAAAAAAAAAAATCTATTATAAGAAACTCGTCTTAAAAATTAAAAATATCCTTTAATACAAAATATCGAAAAAAATAATATATTTCTTATATATAATTTTCAGAATATCATATAAACAATATATAAAAAAAAATTAATAAAATAAAATACTCTCATTCATGTTTACACATATATATATATATATATATATATATATATATATATATATTATTATTATTATTATTATCACTTACTAAAAGAATACCTCATAACCAACGTCTTTTTATTTAAACGTTATAAAGTTATTTTTACACAATAAAAAAAATTTATATTTTATTTGTTGAAAACCTTTAATATTTTTTCTAAACATTAAAAAAAAAAAAATAAACATAACTTTTTTTTTTTTTGTTTATAGTTATTTATGCCTAGGTTGTACTATGTTTTTTTTAGGATTGTAATTTATTTCAGGTTATTTTTTATGTTCGTATTTTTTTATTTCATATATATATTTTTAGAATATGAATTATATTTTTTTTCTAATTTTCTTAAAATAATATAGTTCTCCCAAGTTTGAATGATAATAATTTTAACGCCCAATTTTTTTTCAATATATATAAAAAAATATATATTACTTTTTATAAAAAATAAAAATTTTATTAAATCAAAATATATGTTAAGTGGAAATTTAATTCATTATGAAAATAAATATGTAATATAAATCCAAATACTTACATGAATAAATATATATATATATATATATATATATATATATATTTTACAGTTGATATATATAGAACATTGTCTTAATACTACAATATATTAGTATATGATTCGTCATATAATAAATATTCTCTTCACTTATTATATACAACATATTTAACCTTATATTTTTCCAAAAGTATTTATATTTTATTCAATTAAATTTTTTCCATTTTTATCCCATTGTTTCCCAGTTGACGATTTTTCTCATCTCCCCCCCCAAAAAAGGAGTACACATTTTTAAAATAGTACTCATATTTTCTTACATATAATTAGAAATATTATTAAAAAATATATTATTATATATATATATATATATATTTTTTATTTTTATTTATATACATATAATAAGATGTGTATATAATATACATACTTTCTAAACTAGCACATTTATAGATAAACTTATCCTCCCTTAAATAACGAACATTATTTTTATAAGTATCTTTTTAATTTTATAATTATTCATTTATGAATATTAAATATTTATAAAATTAGAGCAGTTTTTCCTATTTTTTTATACAAACAAAAATTTTTCATCTCCCATATATCAAAAAAAAAAAAAAATGAAAACAGTATAAATTATATATATTTTCAACTTAATCAAAAATTCATACAAAAAATTATTATGGAATACTTCAATATTTATATAAAAAAAATAAATAAATAAAATGAAAATATATAACAAATTATACACAAAGAAAAATTTATAAATATAAAAAAATATTTAAATGAAAAAAAATTTTTACAAGTATTTCAAAACGTTATGTTGTATATGAATGTTCATATACATAATAAAATATATAATTATCAATTTTTGTTATTTTCATTTTTATTTATAATTTTATTTTTATGTTATTTATTTTTTTTTTTTTTTTTAATTTTAAAGAAATACATATATAAAAGTTCAAAAAAAAAAAAAAAAAATTATTTATTTATAAAAATATATAATATTAATTAAATTCATCTTTTTCAATCTCTTAGACACAACATAAAATATATTTTTACTTCTCAAGTACATATTTTATGTCTATACCTTTTTCAACCAACTGAATCAAATGAGTAACAATATTATCGTCAGTATAAAAATTTTCATGTAAAATAAAATTATTATATCCTTTTGAAATTATACATGAGAAATATATACACACAGATATATATATATATATATATATATATGTATACTTTTAAATATTTTTAATTTAAAAATTATTCATACAAAATATATAGAAAAATTTTATTCAAATTTTATTTATTTTCATATATTTTTCTTCTTTCGCAAAAAAAAATAAAAGAATGCATATGTTCTCTTTAAAAATTAAATATATCAATATTTTTTTTTCAACATTTCTTCCATAATATTACAAGTTAACATTAAAAAGAAAAAAAATCCCATTTTTTTTATAAGTCAACATAATAAGCTTAAAGAATATATTCTCTTATAAAATAATCATAAAAACAAAATAAATACACACATTTATAAATGCTATTCAAACAAGGAACATATACTTAAAGGATTATATATATATATATATATTATATATGTATATATATATAATTTTTCTTTTTCCTTTTTTTTCTATAAATTAATCTTGGTATTCTTTATGTAATAATACAAATACAAAATATTCGGACATGTATATAAACTTCAAAAAATTTTATAAAAAATTTTAATTTACACATATATTAAATATACCTGTATTTTAACATATATATTTTCACAAAAAAAAAAAAAAAAAAAAAAAAATACATTAAAATAATTAATATTATTCATAAAAAGAATATTAACATGTTTTGTATATTCATATTACAAAGCAGGGAAATTATAAAATATAAAATCTTTTTTTTTTTTCTTTTTTTTCACATTCACTGTTTAAAAATAAAAATTATTGCTTATATTATTTTTATATATTTTTTTAATATTTATATTAAAATATATATATATATATATATATATATATTAAAAAAACAAAAAAAATGGTGTTGCCCATTCCGAACGAATCTTCAGTATCTTGGACTGTAATTTTTATTCTCAGAAACTCAAGGACGCGGAATCGAACCTGTGTCACTTCAAAGAAAACTTACATACCTTCCCACTGGATCATTGGGACAACTGAAATAATTTACATTTATAAAAACGTATACCCCTTCTAACTTTTTTTTTTAAAAAAAAATGTGTACATACATATATTTATATATATCAATATAAACATACATTTATATATATATATATATATATAATTTAATATATAAAAATAAAAAAATTAAAAATTAAAAAATATTATTTTAAAAAATTAAATGATTAAAATGAAATAAAATAAATTAAAATATATAAGGAATATTATATATACATATATATATTCATAAAGCTTAATTTTTCAACATACATAATTTTTTTTCTTTTTTTTTAAATTAAAATATATTTGTTCATTATTCCTACAATAATTTATTGAAAATAAATTATTTTCCTTAAATGAAGAATAAATAAATAAATATATATATATATATATATTATTAAACAATTAAGATACTCATTTGAAAGAAAAAAAAAAAATTAAACCATAATTAAAAAGAAATTTATTTTAAATAAGTTTATAAAATTAAAATTAAAATTTTTAATAAATGTTGTATGCAATTATTAATTATATATTAAGAATGACTAATATGGACATTTTTATAACAACATTTAAGAGTATAAAAGGTTTGAAAATAAAATTATTAAGTAATAAAATATACAAATATATATATATATATATATATATATATATATACATATATATAAACAAATTAATAAGTAGATATCTGTGGATACATTAATAAAATATATTATGTTAAAAAGGCTCACACCAAAAAAAAAAAAAAAAAAAAAAAAAAACATATCCATATATTAATTTATATATAGTATCTTATGTATAATAACGCTTTGTACCATACATAACAAAATATTTATAATTAAGCAGTCACCTTTTCTTTACACTCATTATTATTCCTTCATATCATGGATTTATTACTCTCATTTCTACTATAACTTTCTTTTAATATATTCATTTTTTGTTCTATCAATTGTTTATTATATACAGAAGTTTCACCTTCTATATTTTCACTCATAATTCCTTTTTCCTCTAATTCTTTTGGAAATGATACTTTTCTCATTTTAATCTTTTTTGCTATATTTCCATTTTGTGTTTCGGTTATACATTTTTCAAACAATTCTCCTATTTTAATTTTTTCCTCCGCATCTTCAGTATTCTCCTTTTCATACATATTTTCTTCATCTGCTTCACAAATAGAATTTTTTTTTTCCTCTTCATCATTCAAATCATATATCTTATCATACTCCATATTTTCCATTTCTGAATTTGTAAAATATTCATTATTCCCCTCATTTACTTCATTAAAACTTGTATCTAAAATTGCCATAAATATATTCATTTCCAACGCTATTTTCAATATTTTCTCTTTCAAATAATCTTCTAATTCTATACTATATATTTCATCACTAAAATCAATTGTACACATTTCATATCTTTCTAATAAATCATTAAACCAGTATTCATGTTCCCATTCTTCAATATTATTTATATATTTTGATAACCATTCTTTCCATATATTTTTTTCTTCTTCCATATATAAATATTCTAATTCGTCTTCAACAAAATTTGTAATATTGTATTTATATGATATATTTTCCATATAATTATTTCTTTCTTCATTCCAATCATTTTCCAAATTAATAAACCATTCCTCTGTTTCCAATTCATCAATTAATATCTTATTTCTTTCCTCCATATTATATAACAATAATTTATGTTTCTCCAACACTTTATTTAACATCTTATCCAAATATTCATATGAATCATCAACTGTTTTATTTTTTATCCATAAATTTGTATAATACATATTTCCTTTTTTCAACAAATCAAAGCAAATATCAAAATATTCATTCTTTCTTTTACATTCACTTCCTTGTTGATAAGTATTATCCATATCATTATACATATAATTAATCATATAATCATTATTCTTGCTATCCTCTTCAATAGTATCATAATTCAATATTTCCTTTTCTGTATTTATTTTACTTATTTTTCCATATATTTTATTTCCACTTTTTTTTTTATTCCTATTATAATATTCACTATAAATATCCATATATTTTTTTCTCCTATTTCTTACATATTCATAAACATAATTAGCTTCTTCATTTCCATTCCTTGCAATTTTTAACCAATCCCTTTCATTATCTTCATCTATCCATTTTAATTGAATATCATCCCAATGCTTTTTTGATATTTTCTTTTCGACATCCCTTAATGGCGTGCTTATCATATTTTTATATTCTTCATCATCTTCTTCATTTATTATTGATCTGAAATATCTATCTTCCTCAATCATCCATTCTTTCTTCAAATCTTGATACCAATTTTTCATTTTTAATTTTTCTATTTCTTCTTTTTGATCATTTAATAGGATACTTTTTTTCATATCATCCATATATAATTCGTTACCCTCCAAAATTTCTTGCTTTCTCAATTCATCCACACATGTATCCAAAAATATTTCTTTACTTTCCAAATATTCCTCCTTTTTGTGTTCCTCAATTATCATCATATATATTTTTATCCATATGATACATATTAATTTTTTTCTTCTATATTCTTTTATTTCTTCCAAATATTCCCCATTTTCTTCCATCTGAATTAAACTTATACATTCATCTTCTTCAATAACTCCTTTTCTTTCAATTTCTTCCAATAATTTATCAAACCATTTTTTTATAACATTTGATTCTATATGATATAAATTTTTTGCAATCCATTTTCTCCATATAATTTTTTGCCTTTGTAACATTGGATTTTTAACATCCTCTCTTAAACTCATCAATAATTCTAAATAAGCCTTTCTCATATATTTATGCTCTTCATTCTTCCAATTCTCTTTCAATGAAATAAACCATTTTTCTTCTTTCCATTTTTCTAACATATATCTGTGTCTTTCTATCCATCTGTTCCACATATCGTTTTGTCTATCTATTACATCCATATTTAAATGTTTATATTCTAGTTCTCCAATCATTAACATGTTATTTATAACATGGGAATATTGCTTATTTTCCATACTTACAAATTCTTCCAAGCATATTTCTAAAAAGTCTCCTTTATTCATTTCCCATTCTTCATTTTTGCAGTCGTTCAAAACTTCCATATGTATTTCGATGATAGTTTTCCATTTTATTCTTTTATTATCATGTAAATTATTTGAATAATCACCCAATTTATTCAATTCTATCATTCTATATATATCTTCATCTATTTCGTCTGTTTTTATATTATTTTTATTTATTGCAATACGTAACCAATCCCCCTCGTTATCTTCATCAATCCATTTTATATACATATCTTTCCAATGTTTTAATGATACACTTTTTTCTACTTCTATAATGGGATTATTTAACAAATCATCCTCATATATTTCCTTTTTTTCCATTAAATCCATAGCATCTATATATTTGTCTTCTTCTTTTATCCATTCTTTCTTTAAATCCTTATACCATTCTTCATTTTTCCATTTTTTGGAATCTTCTACATTATCACATATAAGAAATCCCTTTTTCATTTCATCAACTATTGTTATCATTCTTTCATTTTCTTCAGAATATTCTTCCTTTTTCAATTCATCAATACATGTATTTAAAAGGACTCCTTGCTTTTCCCTAATTCGTCATTTTTCTCTTCTTCCAAAACAGACATATATATTTTTATCCATAAAATTACTTCTAATTTTTTCTTCCGATATTTACGTAACTCCTTATCCGATATATCTTCTTCTAAAGATAAAAAATTTTTTATAGCTTCGTCACTAATAATACCATTTTTATCTATCTCATCCAATAATTGATTTAACCATATATTTATAATTTCTTCATTTATTTTGTAAGGATGTTTTGCAATCCATTTCCTCCAAATTATTTTTTGTCTCTGTGACATATTATATTTGTCACCCTTTAGACTAATTAATAATTCTTTGTATGTCTTTCTCATGTATTCATTTTGTTCTTTCACCCAATCATTTTTTAATTGAACAAACCAATTTTCTTTATTCCATTTTTCTAACATATAATTATGTCTATCTGTCCACGTGTTCCAAAATGATTTGGTATTCTCCACTATATCGTAAATATCACTTTCATTTGTTATATAATCATAATCTTCTTTATTTTTGTTATCTTCATTTTGTCCTTTTACCAATTCTTCTATACATATGTCTAAAAAGTCCTCTTTATTCTTATCCCACTCCTCCTTTTTACAATCATATAATACCTCCAAATGTATTTCAATGATGGTTTTCCATTTCAATGCCTTTTTACGTGACAAATAGATACTCCTTTTTTCTATTTCATCAAAAATTTTTAATTCTTCACTATAAATATCATCCTCTTTAATTATTCTATTTTCATTTTATCATCAGGTTTTATATATTTCGTTTCTTTTAACAATTCATCTTCTAACCAATATGCATCGTTGTCTTCATCAATCCATTTTAATTCTATATTTTTCCATTGCTCTTTTAATAAATCTGTCTGTATTTCCATTGTTGGCTTTTTAACAAATTCATGAAACTCTTCTTCATCATCCCTTTCTAAATTATATGACGAAACAAATTTATATTCTCTTCTAATCCAATCTTGTTGCATTTGCTTAAACCAATCTTCTCTTTTATACTTTTCAAGTTCCTTCATATCATCGCTTTCATATATATCTTTTTTCAAATCTTCTATCACTTCTTCTTCTATTTCTTTTTTCTTTTTTAATTCTTCCATAGATGTATCAATAAATAACTTTTCACTCTCTATATCTTCTTCCTTTATATATTCCTCCAATACTGACATATATATTTTTATCCATAATATAACTACCAACACTTTCTTTTTATATTTTATAAATTCTTCAATTTTTTCTTCATCATAGGCTTCTTCATGTAAAGTTAAAAAATTCCTTATGGATTCATCAGATATGATTCCTTCCTTTTCTAGCTCTTCAAATAATTTATTAAACCATTTATCTATAACGAATTCTGTAACTCTAAATGGATGTTTTGCAATCCATTTTCTCCAAATAATTTTTTGCCTTTGAGACATATGATATTTATCACCTCTTAAACTAATTAATAATTCTTTATAAGCTTTTTTCATATATTCTTCTTGTTCATTCCTCCAACTCTCTTTTAATCTTAAAAACCATTCTTCCTCTTCCATTTTTCTAACATATGTTCATTCCGTTCAACCCATCTATACCACATATCACTTTGCTTATTCATCATATATATAGTTTCTATATCTTGTGGTTCATCTAATAACAAATCACCTGTTATTAAATTTATATCTGATTTTTTTTCTTGCCTCGAAAATTCATCAATACATATATTTAAAAAATCTCCTTTATTAAATTCCCATTCTTCTTTTCTTTGTTCTTCCAAAATTAACATATGTATTTCTATAATGGTTTTCCATAACCATTTCTGTCTTTCTAATAATTTAATTTTATAAGGGTCCTCTATTATTTCAACTTTCTTTTTAAGGTGTATTTTTTTTTTTATTTTTTCTTTTTGCTTTTCTTTAATTTCCTCACTCAACCCTTCTAAGTCGTCTAATCTTACATACGCTCCAGAAGGAACCACATTTTTCACTTTAATTTTTTCTTCGACTTTCACTGGTATCATTTGTTTTTTCTATAATAGAAAAAGAAATATATTTAATAAAAAAAAAAAAAAAGTGCATATATATTATGAAAAATATAATTTTCTTTTTTTTTCTCTCTCTGTCTTTTTTAAATATACACATACATACATATATATGTTGTATTCCTTTTCATTACTTACTTTATTCATTAAATTCATAATTATGGGAATGAGAACGATTAACAAACCTATAGGAATAAATATAAGATATGGTGTTATTTCCATAGGAGGATTACCAATAGGTGTAACCTTAGAAGTTGGAACTCCACCAGCTGTACGTAGAATAGGCATATGAATAATATGGCTAAAACCTTCTGCAGAATTTGTAAATCTTGAATTCCCAAATATTGGGAAGTCCAAAAAATTATCGAACATATCTAAAGTAATAAAAATGAATAATAATTTATATATTTTATATTATATTCACATAATTAAAATAATAATTTCACCATTTTTATTTAATATATAACATATAATAAAAAAAGAAAAGAAAAGAAAAAAATAAAAAAAAAAAATTAAATTATAACCATTAAATATACTAATTTATTATACATACCAAAAATTAACCTAGGAGAAGCACGTACAAACTTTCCAGATTCTGTTTGAAAAGAGTTAAAACCGAGAGATGGAGGAAAATTAGAAAATCCCGTAAATTCAGGAATCTCATCTTCAGGGCCTTTTTCGGGAATTTCAGGTACATTGGGGTCTTCATCCCCTTCTCCTCTATCTTCATCATCAGAATTATTTTCCTCTTCAGGTTCATCCTCTTTATCTTCTTCCTCCTTATTATTACACTCCATTTGTTTAAATAAAATATGCGGTTTTGCCAAACTACAACTATTATCAATAGTATATGCTCCTTTATTTCTATCATCATCTGTTATATTATTATTAAATGAACTAGTAATTGCATTTTCATTCATAATTACCCAATCGTTAAACTCGTAACACTTTACTTTTTCATTACCTGAATCTATTACAACAGATCTTCTTTTATCCCTTTCTTCACAATAATCTTCCAACATTCTTCGTCTATATCTTTGAATTCTTGGATAATATGGATAAATTCTTTTACATTTTTTATCTGAATCATTAACCATTGTTGTTTTTAAATAACTTTCAATATTTTTATTCCATGATGCTTCTTTAGCATTTCTAGGAATATTTAAGAAATCATATGTACAAAATAATTCTTTTACTTCATCGATGTCATAGTTTAAATGCCTACATGATTTTATATAATCATCTGAATTTTTTATATTCTTAATTCTTTCGGAAACATAATTTTTTAACCTGTTGAAAAAAACAGTAAAATATAAGGGATATGTAGCAGAACTTATCCTTTTTTTGGATACTGGGGTATTTATTTTAACAGCCATTTAATTAATAATAATATAAATTGTTCTTGGTTTTTTTTTCTTCTTTTTCTTTTCTACATTTATACATTTAATACTTTTAACACATAACTAATAAGAACTTTATATTTTATACAATTTTAGAATAATTAATATATATATTCACAAAAATGTCGTAGTTCTATATATTAATGATGAATAAATAGAAATATGAAATAAACACACATGTATTTTATTTAGTGCACTTTTTATTTTTTCCTTATTTATGAATTATTTTTAAATATCACATATATATATATTCATAATATTTAAATAAAAATTGTATATATCTGATATTCATAAAATATAAATGAACGTATCATAAAAAAAACAAAAAAAAAAAAAAGCAAAATTAAAATATACTTATCAATACCACTATATAAAAATATTCCTATAAATAATATATTTCATTCATTATTAATCCTAAATAAAAATATCATAAAAGGATGTGCATTAAGGAAAATTATTTTAACAAATTATTTATTCATGTAGATGTGAACCGATATATATAATTTTTATAATTTTTATAATTTTTAAAATTTTTATCTTTTTTTATACAGTATAATTTAACTTATATACATATTAATTTATTACAACCAATGAATGGATTAGGAGATAATTTTAAATTAATAATATTTTATAATACATATATAATATATATATATATTTTTATTTATTTAAAATAAATCCATGATTATTCAATTATCCTATATTCTTAAAATATATGAGAATATATTTAATTTATTTAATTTTGTAGTTCATATTTGACCTTTTTTATACTTCTACATATAAATGCGTACAATTTAGAGATGGAATATATAGAATAAAAATTAATAAATTATATTATTATTTCTTCTTTCAATAAATACATAAAAAAGACGACTACATTTTAAATATATATATATATATATATATTTATATTTTTTTTTCCCAACTATATCATTTTTCATGCTTTCACTTTTGTTACTGTTCCATTATTTTTATTATACGTTGATAATAATAAGTGTACACATATATGTAGAAGAGTAAAGTGAATGAATAAATAAATAAATAAATAAATAGGGAATACAATATGATCTTCTTTATATAAAAATAATAAAATGAAAAATACATATACATTTTAAATAGAAATTGAAGCATACATACATATATATATATATATATGTATATGTTCTTTTCTTTTTTTTTTCTTTTTTTTTCCTTTACAAACATATTCAATTATTTTTATCTTTATAATCCTTTTAATATCAATTTCATTTACGTATTTTCTAAGCATAAATAAAATAAAGAGAAAAACAAAAAAAATATATATAATATATTGGTAAATAATTCTTAAAAAGGTAAAAACTTATAAATATATATATATATATATATATATATATATATACTTTCTTCTTTTTTTATATATGTATCATTTTTATTTTCTACATAAAGGAATACATATATGAACTATGGTTTATTATTTTATAATGTTTCCTATTCAAAATTAAAAAACAAATATAATGAATATTTATATTACCATAATGTGTTTTTTTTTTTTTTTTTTTTTTTTTTTTTCCTTATTTTTCATTAATTTTTTAAGATACACAAATAAATTAACTTTGAATAAAGAAAATTTCATTCTTTCTTTATCCATTAATTTCCAACATACTGTATACATTTTATTTATGTATATTTTGATCTTTATCTTTTTATAATATTATTTATCATTTTATTTTATATTTGTCATCTTCTTTATTGTTAAAAATATACAATTATTTTTTTTTTTTTTTTACAAAATAATTTAATTTGAATTTTTTATAGGTTTCATCATTTAATAAATCATTTAATCTTTTTTCATTATATTTTATTTCCATATTTTTATCATATCCTTAAAATTTTACTCTTCTTAATAAATCAAACGATCCTTTTTCTTTTTGTAAAATTATATCTTTTGTAAAAGAAGGATCACTTAAATATCGTATATAGTTGTGTCATAATAGTAATGTTCATAAAACCATCTTAAAATTTTAATAAATAAATAAATATATATATAAATATATATATATATATATATATATATATATATATATATATATATTCTTATTATTACATATATATATCATATTTTATTTATTATCTTTAATGACAAACATATTGCTTCAAAGAAATATTATGTAAAATACAAATCGAAAAACAACTTATAATATATTTTCTTTTTTTTAATATATTCAAAAATATAAAATATTTTTTTCCTTTATTTTCTTCAATAATATTCCTTATAATACCACAAATAAAAAAAGTATATGCACATATATATATAAATATATCATTCTAATTTTCTATATATATATATATATATATATATATATTTGTGCTCTTATGAAAAAAAAAAATCACACAAATATTATATTTATATACAATCCTGTTGGTAAATATAAATAAATAATATTCATATGCTTAATTTTTTTTTTTTTTTTTCAAGAGATTTTTCTAAAATATAAAATATATATGTATATTATACGATATATAAACATAATATATATACACACACACAAAAAAAAAAAAAAAAAAAAAAATATATATTAAGAAGAAATAAAAATTTTAATCATCTTATATGTCCCCTCTAAAAAAAAATCAAGTCGAAAAAATAATAATTCATTTATTTTTAATATATATATATATATATTTTTTTTTTTTTTTATAAATAAAATATTATTAAACATATATAATTAATTTCTTATAATATTTGTAATGTATCAATATTCAATTAAGCCTTTTATAACTTCTTTCATATATACAGTTTAAAGTATTAAAGAAAAAAATTAAAATAAAATGAACAACCAACAATATTATATGAAGAATTTCTATATATAAAAAATAAAAATTATATTCTTACTGACTATATTAATATATTGAAAAAAAAAAAAAAAAAAAAAAGAAATAATATAAAAATATGCATTTCTTTTTATTAAATTGTTAAACATCTGCATTAATAAATAGCTTTATATGGAGATATTGTAACTGTTTAGTATATATATATATATATATATATATATATATATATTTATTTATTTATTTATTTATTCATTTATTCATTTTTTTAATATGTAAACATATTATAATATTTCCCCCTTAAAACATAAAAATGTAACATATATCATATTCGTCAATAATAATCATAAAATACAGGATAATATATTATATACCTCTTAAAAGAAATAAAATATTTGAATAAAATTATATAAAGGACATGGTTCTTTTAATATTAAGGAAAATAATAAATTAATATATTACATATAAAAATATATTTATATTTATTTATAGACCTATCTATATGTAACATTTAAATATATTTCCTTTTCATATATCAATTATATTATTGATAAGAAAAACGATCTACTAAATTTTTTTTTTTTTACAATTAATTAAAAATAATATTATCCAAATATATATTAAACTTTCCATAGAAAAAAAAAAAAAAAATGAAACCACTAGAATATTAATGAACTCATATGATACACATTTCGAATTTCTGACTTATATATCCGAAAAAAATTAATCAATTAAAAATAATGTTTTAAATATGGAAGTATATTTTACCATTATTATATATTTATACAAAAATATACTTATATATATTTTCTTTTTTTTTTTTTTTTTTTCTTCCCCTGTCCCTCAAAAAGTCTCAATCGATAATACCATATGATGAATCAAAATATGTTTTATAAATGAAAAGAAATATTGTTATAATCAAATGTGTATGAATGAGAACAGACAAAATAATAAACAATATATAAATAAATAAATAAATATATATATATATATATATAGGAATGTTTTTACAGTTGTATTTTTACAACACACATTTAATCCATATAATTATAAAAAAAAAAAAATTACAATATATTTAAAAATATATTAAAATTATTACACTGCTTGTATCCTAAATATATAAACAGATTACTAAGATTAGTAATGGGAAGATTCATAACTATACCATTATCAGTATTTATAATACTCCTATTAGGATCACTCACAGGAGGTTCTAGAATGATTCCTACAAATTTGTGACTATATCATATATATCAATAGGTATATGTTATTTGATTGTACCTTTATTTGCATTATATTATTACACTTGATATATTCTCAAAGTTATTGAATAATAATTAATAAATATATATATTACCTATATGTGTAGTATTATTTTATTATATTTTTTTATTTTTTTTTTTATTTTTTATTTATTATTTTTTTTTTTTTTTTATGCTCATTTGTTTATATTTTAACTTTTGTGTAAAAATAATCTTTAACACATATTCATATGCATTTATCTCAAAAAAAATAAGAAAAAAGATAAAATATGTAAAACTTAATATTAATAGAACAAATAAATTAAAAAAATATATATAAACATACTTATTTATTTTCTATACAAACTTCATATCTTTCTGACAATAAATGAAGTTATAAGTATATTCATTCGCGTACATAATAAATTTTTATTGTCTTTCTTTTTTTCTTTTCAAGGTATCTCATAAGAAAAACGGAAAAATAAAAAAAAATGAAAGAATAACTTTTTATAATCAAATAAATACATATAAGTCACTTAGTAATTTAATACATTTATCAATATATATATATATATATATATATATTTGTACATCTATTTAGATACCATAACAGTATATCTTTTTGGACACAATATTATTTTCCTATAATTTTTTTATATATAATTCGTATCCTAGTAATGGTATCATATTTTAAATAATAAATAACGGATACAATATTTAAATAAAAGAAATATATATTAACATATTTATATATATATATAGTGGAATGGTTATCTTTCCCTTATTATTTTTACAAATGTAAATTACTTTTTTTTTTTTGTTTCATATTATAAAAATTTTGATAACAAATCTATTTTATAATGAAAAACCTAAAAATATGATAAAATAATAATAATATAAAATAAAAGGGTATGAATCAATATTTCCTTGAAATGAAAAAACTAAATAACTATTAACAATACATACATAAATATATGTGTGAACAGTGTTATATATTCATTAATTAACTAAATATTTTATATATCATTCTTTATCATTAAATATATTTAAAAAAATTATTCCTATTTATATAATTAACATTATTGCCTTTCTTTTTCTATACCATTATTAATTATCATATTAATAATAATTAAATATATATATATATATATATATATAATTAAGTTATAGTTAAATTTAAGTAAATACTGTTTTATATTACACAATATAGGTTCATTTCTTTTTTTACAGTTTATATTCCATATAATTTATATATAATAGTTTATTTTTTTTTTTTAATAATAAAACAAGAATTATATATATATATATATATATATATATATATATATATTAAATGGTAATATATGTATATACATATATTATTAAATGTTATATTATTATTTTATTAGTACATATAATAAACGTAATCATAACAATATAAATATATATTTTTTATTTACATGTTCTTTTTAGAACGTTATCTTTTTTATCTTTTTTTTATTATATTTCCTATAAGTAATGCACTACAATATATCATGCATATTATATATATATATATATATTTATATTTATATAATATATATACTTGTTAATTTCATTTTTTTTTTATCAATATATAACTGAATATGCACTTCTCTAAATTCTAATAATAGAAAATAAAAAAAATTTTTTAAATTAAAAAAATTAAAAAAAGTAAAAAAAATTAAAAAAAGTAAAAAATTAAAAAATAAATTATTATATTGTTATATTAATATTAATTTTTTAGTTATCATATATTATTATTCTATTAAACATGTTTATGTATATACTATAATATTAATTAATAAATTATTATAGCCCATCTAAATTCAACATATATCTTATTATAAAAATAAATAAATAAAAATATATATTTATTTATGTTTATATATTTATATGGTGTTGTTTTTTTTTATTATAGATATATTTGACATCCCATTTTATCTAAACAAATTTATAATATATTATTATTACAATATTACTACATCATTATTACTTTTTTTTTTTTTATATTTTTATAATTTTTTTTTTTTTTTTTTTTTTTTTTGTTGTTGTTGTCACTATTTCTGTTATCATATTTTTTTCTAATTTAACTTATATGGTAATTTACGCTTTATAAAATAATTACATTATATATATATATATATATATTAACAATATATAACGTTTTTACCATATATAACTTTGTTGTTTTTTATACATATAATATTCATATAACCATTAATTAGTTATATATTTATTTTTGGATATCATTTCTTATTTAATTTTATTTTTTTCTTTTGAATAATTCACATGAATTAAACAATAATATAAAAAAATTAAAAAAAATAACGTTTTGTAATATAATAAGTATTATTTGATTGATCAATAAAAAAAAAAAAAAAAAAAAAAAAAAAAAGGAATCATATATATATATATATATATATATTTATATATGTATTATTGTTTAAACAAGTCTATATATGTTGTGTAATATCAAACCTAATATTTTCAATGATGAACACATGTGAAGCGTTGCAAATTTTACAATACTAAATATATTTAGTTTCATTGAAGCATATATTTATTTTTTTTTTTTTTTAGTTTATATATATATATATATATATATATATTTATTTATTTATTTAAATTAATATAAATTAATTCTTAAAATGTGTAAATAATATTAAACTTAATAAGTATATGATAAAAACATAATATGCACATGACATACTTATATACATATATATATATTGATTTATTTACATAATGTTCTTTTTAATGTTATACGATAATGAATTAAAGGAATTATGTACTTTTGTTTCTACAAAACTATAATATATTATATTTTAATATCAATATTTCTAAAATATAATAATGTAAGTTAAAAAAAAAAAAAAATCATACGACCATATAATTGGATCTTATATATGAACCAGCAAAATATATATATATATATATATATATATATATATTTATATGTATCTATTTATTCATGTATATTTTTTATTTTGTAGGATAATATCAAAGAAAATTATAATCAACATGATATCTATACTTTCATAAAACATAGATCCTTATCCACACATGATTCCTCAGGAAAAAAAAAAAAAAAAAATTTCTTTTTCAAAAAAAAATTAACAAAAGAAAATGTAAAAAGCAAAGAATTTATAGAAGACACATTTGTTATTGATTGTTCAGGGTTAAATAATTTATTAAAAAACACATCATATGAACAATATAACATGGAAATGAGATATTCTATTTTTAAAGGATATGAAAAAATGTATTCAGAATTATATGATAAGAAAATGGTAAAAAAAAAAAAAAAAAAAAATATATTTAAAAGATTTTTAAGCTTATTACATCGTATACCATCAAAATACATAGATATATTATTAGATTTATTAATGAAACATTATTTATCAAAACCAATACATGTAATGATATTAGTAATAATAAGCTGTGCAACAACTGGTGGTATTGCTGCTCCTTATATACCTATTATGTGTAGTACAATTGCTTTAGGTTATGCACTGGTACCTGTTTTTGCATTATTATTACATTTGAAATTTTCTGAAAGTCATTAAAATTAATAAATTTTATTATAAATTACAATATTAATTATACTATGATATTATTTTATATGTTTATTTATATTTGTTTATTATTTTTATTATTATTTATTATTTATTTTTTTTTTTATATATATTCTTTCATTTGATTTTTTTAAATTATTTCTTATAAATAAATTTTAGATAATATTTATATTCCATAATGTTAAAAAAAATAATAATAATACATACACATTAGGTGCATATATTTCAATATTACTAGAACATATAAACTAACAAAAAATATATATTTATCTAATATAGATACTTCATTGTTTATTAACAATAAATAAAGATATAAAATTATTCCTTATTAATTATTATAATATAATATAGAATACTCATACTGTTCGAAGTTATATTATAATTATTTTTAACAATTCAAAAATAAATAATATATTTTATATATAATAAAACGTAACTACTTTTTTTGACATATCCTACTATGGACAGATAATAAAATATATATAAATAAATATATACATAAATATATATATATATATATATATATATATATTTTTTTTTGTATGTTGTTATCTATTTATTTATATAATATAAATACTATTCATTATCAGTTGAAATACTAAAAAAAAAATAATAATAATAAATAAAATATATAAAAAAAATAAACATTCTTTTTATATTAATAAAATATTTCTCCTTTTTTTTTTTTTTTTCGTCTTTTTTCAAATCGTTATTTAAAAATTATATACATTATGTAAAAATTAATAATTGTATGATTATTCAGTTTAATTTAGAATTTCTTTATATTATTATATTAGCCCTTCTTTTATCTATTTTTTTATAATTTTTATTTTATAAATAATATAAATATATATAATAATATAAATATCAAAACGTAATATTATATATATAGATACATATATATACTTTATATTATTTATTTATTATTATTTAATAAAATAGAACATTTTATTTTATTCAAAAAATATAATAACTATAATAATATAAATATAGGAATAATATATATATATATATATTAGATTCCAAAAAAAAAAAAAAAATTAAAAAAACAAAAGAAAAAAAAAATTAAATTATATGTTTTTTTTTAATATTTTATACATAATTATATATTTATATAGTATATAATAATAATTGAACCTAATACTGTTAATCTAATTATATATAATATTTATATATACTAGATAAATAATATTACAACAGAACAACTTATATATATTATTATTTTAATTTTTTTTTTTTTTTGTTCCACTTCAATGTATGTAACTAAATATATATTTTTTCAAAATGCTAATAAAGATCAAATAAAAAATATTATATAATATATAAATTATAACATATATTATATATATATATATATAATATTTAAATATAAAATTTTTATATTAATTATAATTATTTTATATAAATAAAGTTTTATATATAAATTAAATTTTAAATATTTTGAAAATAATAAATTTAATATTCTATATTTACTTACATAACAAAAATATATTATAAATTATATATATATATATATTACATTATATATAAATATGGCATGCTATGTTAAATATATATTATAATATTATAATTTTAAGATAATAAACAATTTTTTTTTATGGTGTCATTTCCTTATTTCAAATATATATATAATATATCCTTTGTTCTAACAAAATTTAATAATTGTTATTATATTCTCATGCTCATTTTTTTGTTTTTCTTTTTTTTTTTTTTTTTTTTTGTTATTAGATCTATAATAAATTTTTTTCTAATCTTACTAATATGGTAATATAGGGTTCTTCGAAATAATTACCTTATATATATACATATATATATATATATATATATATATATATATATATATATATATATATATATATATATATTTATATTTATATTTATTTATTTATATATTAATAATATATAAATTTCATAGAATATAATTGTTTCATTTTACATATGTTCAATATATTCATATGCCATTCAACAGTTTTAGGTTTTTTTTTATATCTTTTTATTTTTTTCTTGTTTTGTTTCATTTTTTTATTTTTTTATTTTCCTTCTATAATATTTATTTTATATATATAATTATACCTGTAAATAAATTATGAATATAAAAAAAGGAAAATGTAAATATTTTGTAATATAATATATATTTGCTACTTGATTAACCAAAAAATATATATAATATATATATATATATATATATGTGAAAATAGAATATATAGTATAATACATATTTAAAAATATGAAACCTTTAATTTTCATTTTCTAACATGTATATAAAAGCAATCCTATTCATTTTACATTATATGATGCATTATATTTTATTTGAATACATTTATATTTTTTTTTTTATTTTTATACTTAGAACAATATATAATAATAAAATATAATACATATATTCATAATGGAAATTATGTTATAGTATATAAGAAATTAAAAAGTTAAGTATATATTGTACACATAATATGATAGTGACTATATATATATATATATATATATATATATATTATTATTATTATTATTATTATTATTATTTATTAATTTATTTATTTTTATGTAAATAATGTTTTTTGTAATATTATAACATGCTTAATTAAAAGAACTATGTATTTTTACTTCTTTAAAATTATAATATATTACATTGTAATATCAATATTTCACATATATAATAATGTGAGTAAAAATAAAAAAAAAATAATTATGCTAACACCTAATATGATACTTCATATTAATATGTACCATAAATAAATAAATAAATAAATAAATATATATATATATATATATATATATATATATTCATATATTTTCTTTTTATGTAGGATAATATCGAAAGAAAGTATAATAAATATGATATACACAATATTAAAAAATTTAGATCCTTATCAACTTATGATAACACTGAACAAACAAAAAAGAGATATATATCCCCTTTTAAAAAGAAGACAATAAATGAAGAAATAAAAAAACAAGAATTTATAGAAGACATTTTTATTATTGATTGTTTAGAATTAGATCATTTTTTAAAAAATACATCATATGAAGAACGACATATGGAAATTAGAGATGCCATATTTAAAGGATATGAAGAAATGTATTCACATATGTATGATGAAAAAGTAGAACTAAAAAATAAAAAAAATATATTTAAAAAAATTTTAGGCTTATTACATCGTATACCTTCAAAATATATAGATAAAATGTTAAATTGTCTTATGCAACATTTTTTATCCATACCAATAAACGTAATCATATTATTCTTAATAGGAAGTACAACATGTGTTGCTTCTTGCGCACCTATGCTATGTAGTACAATTGCTTTTGGTTATGCATTAGTACCTGTTTTTGCACTATTATTATATTTAAAAAAATCTGAAAGTTATTAAATGGATATATTCATATAATTTTATACATATCATAAATGCTTGTATAATATTATCATTATTATATATATATATATATATATATATATATATTTATTTATTTATTTATTTACTTTTATATTTTTTTTTTTTTTTCTTTATATTCCATAAACTATACCATAATCTATATATTATTATTTGTACTGAATAGTTTTATATTCATACAATATATACACAAAATTATTTTATTTTACTATTCCAAATTAAAATAGTATATATATATATATATATATAGACATAATTAATTTTTTAAACAATTCTTACAAAAAATTTAATAAACAAAATTTTTAATTCGTGTTTTTATAAAATATAAAAAAATATTAATATGTCTCATTTGACAACTATTAAATGAAAAAAAAAACAAATTGAAAGGAAAAAAACAAATTGAAAAGAAAAAAAACAAATTAAAAAGTAAAAATTAAAAAGAAAAAGTAAAAATTATAAAATAAAAAACAAAAGTAAAAAGTATATATGAGTACACATATTTATATATATTATATAAATATTTACTCATGTATATTATATATCATATTTTAAAATTCTCATAAAATATTTTTATATATTATTCATTTACATATTAATTAATATATGTACTTTTATAAAACAATCATAGAAAAAAAATAGCATCAATCATATATATATATAATATATATATATATATATATATATATATATATATATACATATATATATTTCCATATTCATATAATATACTAATAACAATTTTTAGTTTTAATTTATATTATACTCCACTATATTTTCTCATTTTATAAGTTAATCTTTCCATCCATATGTTTTTCATTGTTTCCGTAAGATCTGCCCATCCTTTTCTTTTAGAATTAATAAAATATAAAAATTCACGTTTTTCACAACAACCTTTACGTAAGAATTGATGGAAATCTAAATTATCAGTTCTTTCTCTTTTAACTACTTCTTCTGTCAACATATAATGAACCCTCCACCAATATTTTTTTCTAAAACCTGTGGGAACTTGATATGTTTTTTCTAAATATTGACTATAATACATTAAATATTCTTGCATTTTCGTATATTTTTTTCTTTCATGTGCAAGTATGTGATTCCATAAAATAAACATATCTTTAACAGATACTGTTAAATCTAATCTTCTTATTCTTTCATTTAATTCTTCTTCTGTTAAATTATCTTCCAATTCGGAATTACTAACACCAAATGGTAACACCTCTTTTTTGTAAGGCATTAATTCTCTATTTGCACTACTTGTACTACTACTTGGAGTATTTGTATTATTATATGTTCTTTCATTTCCTCTAGTATAATAATCAGTACCATAATTATGCCTTTCTTCTCTTCTATCTCTTGACTGGGGATATCTTTCATTACCTCTTCCTCTATTCGCAGATGTTGTACTATGTTGTTGCTCATAAACATTTTCATCTTCATCTCTTAATCTATCATATATATTTCGAAAATCCCATTTATTATGACCTCCTCTTTCATATGCATTCTCTTCATAATTTCTTCCTTCAGATATACTGCTACTTCTTTGATTATTATAATTATATCTTTCCTCTTGAGGGTATCTACTACCTCTTCCTCCCATATGTGCCCTTTCTTCTTCTTTTCTCTGTTCCATTGGATTAACTCCTTTTGGATATTCTAATGCTTGTGGAGGTACCCAATAATACGGTCTTCCATATACCATATGTTGATGAGGATTATAAATATTATAACCTCTTCCATCACCCATATATGGAACCCAATGATAATATGGTCTTCCATACATCATTGGTTGACCCCACTGATGATGTGGAAACCTTACATCTGGAATATTTGGATTTCTTGGGTCCATATATGGAGCCCTTTGATCAAAGTTTCGTCTCTCATTAACATTTTGATATCTCTCATCAAAGTTTCTTCTATCATGAACATTTTGATATCTCTCACCAAAGTTTCTTCTATCATTAACATTTTGATATCTCTCATCAAAGTTTCTTCTATCATTAACATTTTGATATCTCTCATCAAAGTTTCTTCTATCATTAACATTTTGATATCTCTCATCAAAATTTCTTCTATCATTAACATTTTGATATCTCTCATCAAAGTTTCTTCTGTCATTAACCTGTTCATTTCTTTCATCGAAATTTCTTCTATCATTAACATTTTGATTTCTTTCATCGAAATTTCTTCTATCATTAACCTGTTGATTTCTTTCATCGAAATTTCTTCTATCATTAACCTGTTGATTTCTTTCATCGAAATTTCTTCTATCATTAACATTTTGGTTCCTCTCATCAAAGTTTCTTCTGTCATTAACCTGTTCATTTCTTTCATCAAAGTTTCTTCTGTCATTAACCTGTTCATTTCTTTCATCAAAATTTCTTCTATCATTGACATTTTGATTTCTTTCATCGAAATTTCTTCTATCATTAACATTTTGATATCTCTCATCGAAATTTCTTCTATCATTAACCTGTTGATTTCTTTCATCAAAGTTTCTTCTATCATTAACGTTTTGGTTCCTCTCATCAAAGTTTCTTCTGTCATTAACCTGTTCATTTCTTTCATCAAAGTTTCTTCTGTCATTAACCTGTTCATTTCTTTCATCAAAATTTCTTCTATCTATAACGTTTTGGTTCCTCTCATCAAAGTTTCTTCTGTCATTAACCTGTTCATTTCTTTCATCAAAATTTCTTCTATCCATAACATTTTGGTTCCTCTCATCAAAATTTCTTCTATCCATAACATTTTGGTTCCTCTCATCAAAGTTTCTTCTATCCATAACATTTTGGTTCCTCTCATCAAAGTTTCTTCTATCCATAACATTTTGCGACCTTTCACCAAAGTTTCTTCTATCATTAACCTGTTGATTTCTTTCATCAAAATTTCTTCTATCATTAACCTGTTGATTTCTTTCATCGAAATTTCTTCTATCCATAACGTTTTGGTCCCTCTCATCAAAATTTCTTCGATCATTAACCTGTTCATTTCTTTCATCAAAGTTTCTCCTTTCTTTTACATTTTGATACCTCTCATCCAAATGTCTATTTCCTTCTACACTTTGAATTCTATCATCAAAATTTCTTCTTCCGTCTAAATTTTGACTTCTTCCTTCCAAAAAATTTTTTCCTTCAACATTTTGAAGTCTTTGCGCAAAAAGGTTCTCTTTATTAAACTTTGAAGGTTTTATAATATTAGAAGATTTGTCAGCGCTTGTGTTTTTTACTTGTTCATTAGTTTTATTATTTTTTTCTATTTTCATACTATTATTAACATTTTTTAAATCTGCTAATGTTGTAGTCCATGGATTAATTTGTTGTTCATGTAAACCCTTTTTAATATTTGTTTTATCAATATCGAGTGGTTCATCTTTCAAATGTCTATCTGTATCATCATCTACAGGTTCATCTTTCAAATGTTTATCTCTATCATCATCTACAGGTTCATCTTTCAAATGTTTATCTCTATCATCATCTACAGGTTTATCTTTCAAATTATTACTTGTATTGTCATCTAGAGGTTCATCTTTCAAATTATTATTTGTATTGTTATCTGCACGTACGTCATTCAAATGTTCAGTGCCATACTTTTCTGAAGCTACATCCTGCAAATATCCACTTCTATCATAATACTCTTGTTCATTTTGTACATCTTGCTCTGAAGCATAATTATCTCTCAACTGATCTGGTACATCTTGTTCTGTAGCATAATTATCAGTCGACTGATCTGGTACATCTTGTTCTACAAAATAAGTATCTGTCGATTGATCTGATACATTTTGTCCTGAAGCATAATTATCTTTCGACGGACCTTGTACATTCTGTTGTGTATAATAATTATCTTCCAATTCACCTTTGGAATAATTATTTATATAATCATCTATAGGTTCATCTTTCAAAAGTTCAATGATATTATCATCATTCACTGGAACTTTTTTCAATTTTGCACCTGTGCTACTACTATCGTCTACTGGTTCGTCAAATAATTCCGAACTAACTGCCTTACCACCCATTGGATTACTTCTTAGATATCCTTCAAATCCATTAACAGTGTTTTCATCTTTCAGATTAGTAATTCTATCTTTATCAAATTGATTAAATGCTGGTAATTCCAATTTTTTAAAACTATCAAATCCGAAAGAATCCTTACGTAAATTTGTGGTATTATCTAATGTATTTTGATTGTTTATATATGATTCTAGTTCAGGAAATAAATTTTCATTTATATTTCCTAATTCTGTTTGTACATTTGTAGCACTATTTGTCAGATCATTTTTATTTCCTTCATCCTTTTCATTTAATTCATAACCTGAACTAATGGATTCAGAATTCCCTCCTAAATTTCTAGACGTTCTATTAACAATATGACATTTTGGTAGTGTATTATAATCATTCTTTAATATTTCAATATTCTGCAAAAAAAAAAAAAAAA